>CAUYPK010052091.1:0-48536 GCA_963574355.1 Loris lydekkerianus | reverse complement strand
CAGAGAGGATTGTAGGGAGAGGAAGGAACTTGACCAAAGCTGGTGCAGGTCTAGGAGGTTGGCTGGAAGACCTTTAGCGGCAGCATAAAGAGGTTTAGCTGAGGCCATGAAATTGGGAATCCATACTTTAAAATATCCTAGAATATATTTTCTAGGAAAATAGGAAGGAGAGGAGGTCATTTTTTGTTTGGGGAAGGGGTAAAGAAGAGATGGCTTGAATGTGATCAGTGGGAGTGAGTTTTTCTTGTTCCTACAAGAGGATGCCGAGGTATTGGTCAGTGGGAGAGGTTAACTGGGCTTTGGAAAGGGACACTTTACCAGGGGTCTTCAAACTTTTTAAACAGGGGGCCAGTTGACTGTCCCTCAGACTGTTGGAGGGCTGGACTATAGTTTAGAAAAAAAAAACTATGAACAAATTCCTATGCACACTGCACATATCTTATTTTGAAGTAAAAAAAACAAAACAGGAACAAATACAATTACACCGCCGCATGTGGCCCATGGGCCGTAGTTTGAGGACCCCTGCTACCCCTCGGTGGTGAGGAAAGAGAATAAGTGAATGGTGTCTTGCCAGGAGGCAGTGGGGAGGGACTGCAGAAGAGAAAGCCATCTATATACTGAAGAACTGTGGAATTTTTCGGTAAAGTTAACTGTTGGAAGTTGGCAGTGAGGACTCTGTAAATCCTTGTGGGAGAACTGTCCAGGTAAGTTGTTGGCTGGTGGAGGAATCCAGGTTGGTCCAGGTGAAGGCAAAGAGGGTTGGGAGAGCTCATGGGTGGGGATGGTAAAAAGGCACCTTTGAGATCTAAGACTGTGGAACAGGAGGTATTGGAAGGAATGAACTTCTGTAGGAGGGCAGAGTGGAGTAAGTGGCCCCAGTATCAATAGAAAAAGAGATTAGCTTACCTTCCACTGTTAGATTTACCTGGAGCTCAGTCTTGGTGATTGTCCAAGGGACATCCTGCATCTCCAGAAACCATCAATCTTCAGTGGCCAAGCCCCAGAGTTCAGGGAATTCAGCCAGGACCTGGGAGTGACTGTGAACTGTATCCTCAGAAAGACCTGGAGAGTCAGACTTCCAGTGAGGACCTCCATGGGCTGGACACAGGTTGGTGGGGGGGTTGGATTTGGGCACTCCCTGGCCCAGTAGCCAGTTTTACTGCACTTAAAGCACAGTCCCTGGGGATGTTTTCTTTTTCCGGACTGTCCAGAGGAGTTTTGAGAAGTAGCTGGGGTTTGTCTAATGGCGGAAGCCAATAACAGCAGCTCTGAGAGGCATTGCCACTTAGAGGCCTCTTCTTGGTTATTAAAGACTTTAAAGGCCAGGTCGATGAGATCTCGTTGGGGGGGTGGAGGGGGCGTTGAGGGCCCTGAGTGGGGGGTTTGGAATTTTTTCCAGATAGTGGGTGCAGACTGGGAGATAAAATGAATGTTGATAATGAGTCTGCCCTAGTTGCTCTGTGGTGACACAGCGGTATGCCAGTGGAGGGCTTCATTAAGACAGGCTAAAAACTGGGTTATTTCTTTTAGTTTGTCATAATTGGCAGCCTTATGGCTGCTTTTTAAAAGTCCCTTTAAGAAACACTGGACCATGTAGTTACAGAGTAACATAGTACCAAATGTCAGTTCGGTAATTCCAGTTGGGGTCTTCCCAGGGTACAGCCCTAGCACCCTCCAGCAGGGTTTGGTCTGTTCTCTATAGATCTTCGGCATGGTCCTGGGTCATGGTCCTGGGCTTGGGTCCAGACCTACTCCCTCTCCACTGAAGTTAGGATGGAGGTGGGGTTGACATATAAATCATGCCAGGTCAGATCATATGACTGAGTTAGATATCTAAATTCTTGAGAGTATTTTGTGGGATCTGTGGAGAACAAACCCAGTTTCTGACTTACGTGGGACAAGTCTGAAAGAGAAAAGGGGACATGAACTCTGATAATACCTTCCATTCCTGCAACTTCTCAGTATAAAGGTTTTGGTGGTCTGGAAGTGGAAGGTCCAAAGGTGTGGCCAGATCTAGTATGAGATTGGGAAGTTGGGTCACCATCTTTCCTTTCCCACCCCCGTGTGGCAAAAGACTGGTGGGGGGCAGTGGAGAAAGGGGGGATGGGTAAAGTGGGTAAGGAGGAGGCTTTGGGGGGGAGGCGGTGGGGGACCAGAAAAGGGAGGGTTGTCTGCTGGGTCAAAGGAAGATAATGGAGATTTGGGGGGTTCTGGGGATTTGGGGAGGGCTATTTTGGCCTGTGCAAGGAAAATTTGGGAAGGTTCACACGATAAACACAAAGAAGGAATGATTTGGAGGAGGAGGAAGTCCTGATGTAAGGGACTTCCAACCATTCGCCCAGTCTCAGACAATAATTGTCGAGGTCAGTGAGGATTGAAAGGTCAAAAGTGCCATTTTCAGGCCATTGTGAGCCATCGTCTAGTTTGTACATAGGCCGAGAAGTATTACAGAAAAAGGTGAGGTGTTTAGATTTAAGTTCAGTATAAAGGTGTAGAGGCTTGAGGTGAGTTAAGAGACAGCTTAAAGGTAAAGAAGGGAGAATCTATGACTATGTGGTCCTCATATTGGAAACTGAAGGTAGAAAATAGATGAGGTTAAAGTGAGGATGAAAAGAGAACTTACAAGGAGGAGGAAGTAGGTGGCCAAGGCTGGGTAATTCCAATTGGAATCTTCCCAGGGGGTGGCCCTAGCACCCTCCAGCAGGGTTTGGTCTGTTCTCTATAGATCTTTGGCATGAACATGGGCCTTTAAGCAGCCCAAAAAGAGTGGTCCAGGCCCAGGGTGGTGCGTTCCTATGCACTGGGCACTGGACGGGTGAGTCTGACTCATCAGAATTAGTCTGTGACTGGTGTTGGATTTAGGAAGCATGGAGATTTCAGCCCAGAGTGGAGAAAGGGCAGAGACATTGAAAGGTCCAGAAATGGAGGAAGAGGGAGAGATAAGTTCGAGTGGAGAAAGGGAAGAGAAGTTGAAAGGCTCAGAAGGGGCTGTAGACAAATGCTCACCTCACTAATAAATGGATGGATTCTGCGCAAGGGTCAGAGGGGTTTCCCGTTTCCCTTCCTTTCATTGGAACAAGAGTCCATCTAGTTGGAAATGGTCCAACGGGGTGTATCTTGCTTCTCCCTGCCTTAGGTTTCAGCACCAAAAATGAGAGGTTATTCTGAGACATGAACTGAAGGAAACAGAGTCTAGATTCTGTGTGGGCAATGTGGTCTTTTTTTTTTTTTTTTAAGAGACAGAGTCTTACTTTGTCACCCACAGTAGAGTGCTATGACATCACAGCTCACAGCAACCTCCGACTCCTGGGTTTAGACGATTCTCTTGCCTCAGCCTCCTGAGTAGCTGGGACTACAGGCGCCTGCCACAATGCCCAGCTAGTTTTTTTGTTGTTGCAGTTTGGCGGGGCTGGGTTTGAACCCACCAGCATTGTTATATGGGGCCAGTGCCTTGGTGTAAGCGGGCTGAGTTCGAAAAAGAAGTCAGCCCATGGATTAAGGTGGGGTGGGAATATAAAGGTTGGGGAGGTAGAGATTTGGGCACTCATTCCTTCCTGGGTGGGACTTGTGCACTCCTTTCTTTGTCCCTGTGCTCAGTTCTATTTGGGTGTGTCCCTGTATTCAGGTCTATCAGCTAACGCTTGAGCCTGATTATTTTGAGATCTTTATACATCCTAGTAAAATAGGATTTGGGAGAGAGTAGAGTTGGTATAGATCTCCTAAAACCCTAACCTACACATCTACCTACAAATTTTTTCGTAATCCCCCATACTTCTACTCTTCTTATAAAAATACGTGATCAATAGCCACAGTGAGTGATACAGACTAAATAAGTGTCACCATTATTCAAGAAAGGGTCAGTCGAGAGGGTGTACTTTTCAAAAAAGACTGTGTGGAGGAGAGCTGTGCAGAAGGGATGGGATTGGGATGGAAGAGAGGAGGAAGGGGTATACTACAGGTTTGGGGATGAGTGTGGGATGCTCAGTTCCCCTACACAAACAAAATGTGGATGGAATGGTTTAGTTTTAATACTGATGGCTGGGTATGGTGGCTCCCGCCTGTAACCCTAGCACTTGTGGAGGCTGAACTGAAAGGATTGCTTGAGGCAGAAGTTCACAACCACCCTAGGTAGCACAGAAAGCCCCTTTCTCAAAAACAAAACAACAACAACAAAAACAATCCCCTAAATTTAGGCAAGCATGGTGGTGTATGCCTGTAGTCCCAGATACCAGGGAAGGTGAGGCAGGAGGATTGCTTGAGCCCAAGAATTTGAGGCTGCAGTGAGCTATAATTGTGCCACTGTACTTCATCCTCGGTGAGAAGAGTGAGATTACATCTTCAATAAAAACTAAAAAATTAAAAAAAAATCACCAATTCATTGAAAGTATTGAAATATCAACGAATCACAGGTTGGATTCCCCAGGAAGCACATGCTAAGAGAGTGTGCATTAGTTTCCCACGGCTGCTGTAATAAATCACCACATACTTAGTAGCCTAAAGCAATGCAAATTTATTATCCTACAATTCTGCAGGTCAGAAGCCTGAAATGGTCTGCAGGTTTGCATTCCTTCTGGCGCTTGGGGAGAATCATAGGAAAAACCTATGAGCACGTACGTCAAATTCAAATCCATATGTCACGCAGATGTCCTAGCAATACTGGATTCTGGTCTTTAGGCTCTAAAACCAGAAATGAGTATAGAGCTCCCTGTCCACATATACCACATAAAATAAAAAATGAAATCAGCCATAAACAACAAAACCCCAAAGAACACATGTATGTAACAATTTTTAAAGGAAAAGATTCTATCTAGATTTTTCTGACTGAAAAAATTTATGGAAAATTCATCAAAGTTGGCCTTTTCTTACATTTGGGAGCACTTTTTTTTTTTTTTTGGCTGGATCCCTAAAGCATGAAGCCTGCTCACTGGATAATCTGACATCAAGTCCCTGATTTTTCTAGCCTACAGGACAGCAGCTCAACAAGTCATTTCCAAACACAAACATTTTAGGTAGTTGGAAAGGAAGAGTTGAAAATAACGATGTCTCACATGCTCAATATAATAGCCTTTTAGAGCTAAGAGAGTTTTTAAAAGGATGACCTTCTTAGTTTTCTAGTTTACAGGTCAAGACTTAGGAGAGAGGGCTGGAAAGTTCATGTTCCTACACAGTGTGGCCCAGTGAGGAGGAGAGCACAGCAGTGTACAGAAGATAGCTTTACTGCATAACCTCGTTGGATACCACCATTGTTAGCGGAAAAAAAACCCCCAAATTTTGTAAAATAACTTTATCTTATTCATTTATTTATTTTTCGAAGTGGTCTTCAATAGTAATTTTAAAGAAGTTTATTTTGAGTCCTTAGGGCCTAGGATACACTTGCCACTTGACAAATGTTGGTTGATTGAATGCTAGAAAGACTGAAGGAAGAAGAAAGAAGCCTATACCACCTGGTTTGGTCCCCACAGCAATGTGGGGGCCGAGCACAAAGTTTAAACTGGTGGTGAGCCCTGGCTTCTCTATAGCTCTCTTGTTCTCTAGACTCCACTCAGGCACTGTGGCCAGAGATGTAAATGTAAATCAGATACACCATCCCCTCACTGAATCCCCTCAATGCCTTCCGACCTCATTTGATGGAATGTCATAACTCCTTACCAGCAGCCTCTTGTGCCCTCCTGCACAGCTTATTTCTTTGGCCACTGTCTCCCTCTCTCTCTCTCTCTCTGCCTTATTCACGTGGGCCTCAGACAGGCCGCACTGCCTCAGGCTTCTGAGCTTTCGCACAGGCTGTTCCCTGCGCCAGGCTGCTCTCTCCTGGATCTTTGTTTGAGAGGCTCCTTCTGGACGCTCAGGTCTCAGACTAATCACCCCTCACTCAGGGAAACCTAGCTTAGCTTGCTCAATTTCACCCCCACGCCCTATCACCTTGTTTCATTTTCTTAGCGGTACTACCAGTACCTAAATTTGCCTTGTTCGTTTACTGACGGTAATTTATTTTCCGGTTTAGTTCCAGGTCCTAAAATAGTGTCTGCCACGGTAGGCTTTCCGTGAAATGTGTCTGGGCCCTGTATGTATGGAAGAAAGGGTGACTGACTGAATAAAATAGGGACCGCAGCCCGGGGCGGGGAGCCAGCCCGCGCGCTCGCAGGTCCACACGGAACCCGAGGGCGGCGGCAGCGGTTTCCCTTGAACCTGCCGGGGACTCTAGAGGGAGCACACAGGAAAAGCAGGGCGGCGATCAGGGCCGGCCTTGGTGAGTGCGGCGGAGCTGAGGCGGGCGGCGGAGCGCGGGGCGCTGGCACCCGGCGCAGGCGGGGCGTGGGGCGTGGGGCGTGGGGCGGAGCTGTGGGAGCCGCGCCGGCCGGGAGGCCGCGGGGACCCGGGCTTCGGGGCCCACGGCGTGGGCACCGCTGGAGGGCAGGGGCGAGGGCCTAGCTGGCGCGGCGGGTCCCTGGTCACAGTGAGCAGTGCGGGAATCAGGCGTCCTGGGTTCGAATCCCTTAGCTGTCCTGACTTGGCGGACCCTCACTCACTTTGCTCATTGGGCTTCAGCCTACTCGTTTACTAAATGGGGCCGGTATGTGATCCATTGATGGGTTGGTCCGTTCATTCATTCTGGGCGCTGTACCATGTTCTGGTGCTGTAGATGCCCATGTTCACTGTGTAGTGAGAAAACCGCCCTCCTTATATGTGTGAAGCGTCGAAAATGATTAGAATCTGGAAGTTTTTTGGGGGGTAGAGGAAATAAACTACTCTTAAGATATATTATTTTGAAAATACTTTTTTGAAATTGGTGAATGAGTATTCTACTGGCGACTTAGAAGGGAATATACATTGTTAACTAATGTATTGCATATTGTGATGTTAGCTTAACTATTTAGAGAAAAATGTACAAAGTAAGGTTACAGTCCTATCACACTTGATCTTCATAGCCAAAGGAGGTAATCAGAGCTGGTGGTGCATCCTCTGTTTACTTGGCTTACAGGCTTCCTCAAACTTTTTAAACAGGGGGCCAGTTCACTGTCCTTCAGACTGTTGGAGGGCCGGACTATAGTTAAAAAACAAACAAACAAACAACAAAAAAAAACCATGAACAAATTCCTATGCACACTGCACATATCTTATTTTGAAGTAAAAAAAAAAAAAACAAACAAAACGGGAACAAATACAATCACACCACCTCATGTGGCTTGCAGGCCGCAGTTTGAGGACCCCTGATAGAGGTAGAAGTTAAATGATTTACTCAGGTTCTCACTATCAGTTAAGTGACAAAGCTAGGAATAGAATCTAGTTCCAGACCTGTGGACCAATGCTCTTTCCACTATACTAGGTTACCTGCAAGTTTTCCCGTTATTTTTGTAAGATACAAATCATTCACTTGTGACAGTAGGAGAGTTCCACTGGGATGGGGATGGCCCTTAAACAGACTTATCAACTTTTAGATTGTTCTCTAACTTATCATTGGCATTCTTTCATCCTACTCTTCCCTTGATTTTATCTGCACTCAAACTTGACCTTCACACTGATGAGTTCTCTGATGTATGTCTTTTGCTCTAACAATTTTCCTGTCTTCAGACTACTAAATCTAGACATTGACCACTTAGATTTCCACTTGGAATGCCTATAGGCATGGCAAAGTCAGTATCTCCTGAATTGTACACAGTACCTTTTCCCTCAAACCTACAGTTCACATCTAAATGATGGAAATCATTAACTAGTCACCCAAGTACAAAACCTGGCTTGGTTCCTCCTCTATTACCTCCTACAATCAATCGATCACCAAGTGCTGCCAATTTCTATTTTCTAAACATCTTCAAATCATTCTTCTCTATCTCAATTGTTCATTTAGGTGCCTAGAGATTATGGAAATAACTTCCTAAAGGCTCTCTTTAGCTTTAGTTTCAGTTTCCACCACACCTTTTTCCATTTTGCTGTAAAATGCTCCTTTTACAGATCCAGTATGATTATGTCACTCACCTGCTGAAATCTCATCAAAAGTTTTCCTTGTCCTCAACATAATATACAACATCCTTAGTGTGGATTCAAGGTCTTTTCTAATTCCCGCTTCCAATCTTTTATGTTTAAACCACTGTTTCTGAAAGTCTGTTATGGTACTGACTTTTGTTATAATTCCGAAAATACTTTTTAAAAATGAAGTTGATGACTCAATTCCAGAACAAATGAGACTCTTGCAGGAGGCAGGGAGTACCCAAGAATCTGAGTTATTAACAAGTTCTGTGCATTTCAATACGTTCTGTACTTAAGGTTGAGAACCCCTGTTCTAGACATTCTCCCATATTTATCCTGCTCTTCATCCAGATTATTGATGGTATTTTGGACATACGAAACGTGACTCCCTGGCATTAGAGGAAACTGCAGAAGCTAGAAGGTTACTCTCTGACCTTTTCCCACTCCCATTCTTGTTATGCAGTCCATGAAACAATTTTCTGATCTTCCTCAATATAAGACCCTGATGTGAACGGTAACCACCCTATACGTGGAGAAAAGGAATGCTCTTATCTCTGAAGACGGGAGAAAGAGGCACACACAGAACAGTCTGAACCAACAGGCCTTAATAAGAGCCCCCCCCCCCCCAGTTTATTGCCATAAGATCAAACTCCCTTCAGCATATGGGGCTTCCTTCAGCATATGGGGCTGGCGCCCTACTCCTTTGAGCCATAGGCGCCACCCCATCAGTTTCTTGTTATAGGAGTTTGAGCCATGTACCTAGCAATGAGTGAGAAATGGAATCTCTTCTCCCTTAAGCAGCCTACTTGTGTTTTTCCGAACATGTTCTACTGTCTTTTATGCCTTTGTACATTGCCTTACTTCAGGTTACCATAGGAAAAAACTGTAGACTGGGTGGCTTAAACAACAGAAATTTAATTTTCACAATTCTGGAGACTGGAAGCCCTAAATCAGAGTGCCAGCATGGTTGGGTGCTTGGTGACGGCCTCTGCCTGGTTTGTAGATAGCTGTCTTCTTGCTGTACTCCCACTTGGCAGAGAGAGAGACTGTTTCTCTGTGTCTCTTCTTATAAAGGGCTGTAATCCTGTGGTTCTCAACCTTCCTAATGCTGCGAACCTTTAAGACAGTTCCTGTGGGTCGTGACTCACAGGTTGAGAACTGCTGTAATCCCATTCATGAGGCCCCTACTCTTGTGACCTCCCAAAGACCCTATCTCCTAAAACCATCTCACTGGGGTCTAGGGATTCAACATGTGGACTTTTGGGAGGGGGGGACACAAATATACCATAACATACACAAAGCTTCTGGCTCAGTGCCTGTAGAACTGTGGTTACTGGTGCCAGCCACATACAATAAGGCTGGCGGGTTGGAATCTGGCCCGGACCAGCTAAACAATAATGACAACTGAAATAACAACAACAACAACAACAACAAAATAGCTGGGTTTTGTGTCAGGCACCTGTGGTCCCACTACTTGGGAGTCTGAGACAAGAGAATCGCTTAAGCCCAGGAGTTTGAGGTTGCTGTGAGCTGTTGTGACGCCATGCCAACTCTACCAAGGGTGATGTAGTGAAACTCTTTTTAAAAAAAAAAAAAATAATAAAATAAATAAATAAATAAATACACAAAGCTCCTAAACTTTGGTGATTTCTCCATAAAGACGCAGGCAAGACTTCTCTGACTGTGTACCACCTGTCACCCCCAGTCTAGGTTGGGTCCCTTCTTATAGACTCACAGAGCCTTGTGCTCACCTGGACATTGACCCTGCTGTATTTCAACCATGATTATGTTGTTATTGTAGGTTTGACAGTTGTGAATGCTTGAGAATGGGAGTCACACCAGTGTTTATTAAAGGTATTTGGAATGAAGGGTGTGATTAGGGTCATATGGAAAGGTGAAGAATTACACTGGCCCTTGGGGTCCTTTATGAACCAGCCTGGACAGTGTGTGGGGTTCAGAGGAAGGGGGTTTCCCTGGGTCTGGCTTCATTGCTGCTTTCAATAAAGGTGTTTCTAACCCTTGAGAGGAATTTTAACCAATGGAGTTAAAGGGAGTAATAAAGAAACTCTCAGACTCTTCAATGGAAGCAGCTTTTTCCCTCTGTCTGTTTACCTTACACATACTCATAAACTTTTTTTTTTTTTTTTTTGTGAGATAGAGTCTGTCACCCTGAGTAGAGTGCTGGGCATCATCATAATTCATAGCAACTTCAAACCTTTGGACTCAAGAGATTCTCTTGCCTCAGCTTCCTCAGAAGCTGGGACTACAGGTACCTGCCACCATGCCCAGCTAGTTTTCCTATATTTAGTAGAGACAGGGTCTCACTCTTGCTCAGGCTGGTCTTAAACTTCTGAGCTCCAACAATCTATCCACCTTTGCCTCCCAGAGGGCTAGGATTCCAGGTATGAGCCACCTTGCCAGGCATAAACATTTTGTTAAAATTTGTATCTGAAAACATTTTGTATTCGTTTTAGAAAACTTAGAAAATACATTGCAGCCAGGTGCAGTAGTTCATGCCTGTAATCCTAGCACTCTGTGAGGCCAGGATGGGTGGATTACTTGAGCTCAGGAGATCGGGACCAGCCTGAGCAGGAGGAAGATCCCACGTCTCTAAAAATAGCTGAGTGTTGTGGCAGGTGTCTGTAGTTACAGCTACTTAGAAGGCTGAGGCAAGAGGATTGCTTGAGCCCAACAGTTTGAGGTTGCTGTGGACTAAAATGCCATGGCATTCAACTCCAAGTCAACTGGGTGAGACTCTATCTCAAAGAAAAAAAGAAAGTACATTGCAAATCAAAAATTAACGTCATTCACCATCCATAATCTAGAGGCAACTAGTTTGTAGATAGCTGTCTTCTTGCTGTACTCTACAAATTTATTTAAATTTAAATTTATTTTTTAAAATAAATTTTAAGAAAATTTTTTTTTTTTTAAAGATAGGGTCTTGCTCTGTCACCCAGGCTAGAGTGCAGTGGCACAATCATACCTCACTGCAGCCTCAAACTTCTGGCCTTAAGTGACCTGCTGCCTCAGCCTCCTAAGTTGCTAGGGCTATGGGTACGAATCATGATGCCTGTTTATTTGTATTGCTATTTTTAAAATTTATATTTAAACATAATTAGGATAATACTGATTATATGTGTCTTTTTATCCTGCTAATTTTACTTAACATTTTGAGTTTTTTTGTACATCAGTAAAAATGGTAAAATAAAAAATTTAATTACTACATAACTCATTCTGTTCCAGATCTTATTTTAGGTTTGTGCCAGAACAAAGTTCTTACTCTCATAGAGTTTACATTCTAGTGGGATAAGATAATAAACCATTTTTTTTTAAGGTTAGTTAAGTGAAGCAGTGAGAGTGGAGAAGAATACAGGAATCTGTAACTGGTTGTGATCAACTAGTTGTAAACACTGCTGTACTCAGACCAGCCTGATAAATTAGTAACTAAATATAGGTATCATCAAATGTTAAGTGCGATAAAGAATAAGGACATTCAATATCGTCACTTTTTTTTTTTAGTGAAATCCTGCTAATTTACCTTCTTTAAGGAATGTATGATAATATCTACCTCATTTTATTTCATTTATGAACATGATTATTTAAAAAGTGTTAATTTTATAGGTGAATTATGATAGGTCTTTGTAGTTTGCGTGTCTGATTACTCAGGAAGTAGAACATTTTCTCATAGCCACATCCATTACCTCTCCATTGAGTTTTCCATGCATGTTTTCTGTTTTTTCTATTGAGAGCCTGGTGTTTTCTTCTATTTTGAACAACACAGTATTAATGTGTTGTAGGGTCTCTTACATTAGCATGAACAAACAGTGGTACCATGAGGCTGTAAGGAGAAAAACCAGAGGAAGCCTGGAATTTCCTTCTAATACAATGAGGAAAAAGTGATCAGAGAAAGAGGAAGCCTAATTTAGAAGGAGATAAAGTGATAGGTGGGTGAGACGATAAAGATAATGAAAATAGAAGGAAGATGATGAGCTGAGGCCAGAGGAGAAGTGGTGAGAAGGAAATGGAGTGAGGGAAGAAAAAAGGGAGTGAGAGAGAAGATAAAAGAATGGAAGGCACAGAAATTGGGATGCTACGTGACTACCTTAGATAAATTGTGCTTTTCTTTTTTCTTTTTCTACTAATCTAGCAAACCTCTAGGAGAAGATGACTGTGTTCTTTAAAACCCTTCGAAATCACTGGAAGAAGACTACTGCTGGGCTCTGCCTGCTGACCTGGGGAGGCCATTGGCTTTATGGAAAACACTGGTAACTATCTGGCAGCCCTACCCCACCTTCACTCCCACAACAACAAAATAGCCCAAAAGGGGCTGAGCTTATAACTGTCAGCTATGCTTATCTCTGTAAAACATGCAGTGTAAAAGAAAAATAAATATTATTCAAACCAAAACAAAGACAGAAGCTTCTTGTAACCAGAGCTGTGTAATTGGAACTACAAGTATGTTCATACTCCAGTGGATGTAGGTTACAGTGGTAAGATCAGAAAGGAAGCTATTTTTATTCATTTTATTTATGTTGAAGAAATTAAGGCTCATCCTAGAGGGAAAAGTCCCCTCCTGAGTTAGTAATAGACAGGAAGTCATATGTCCCCTTGAGATTTTATTCTTTCATTTTCTCCCTGTAACTTATCACTTCATAGCTGGACACTTACTGAATCTGTTTCCTCTCTCCCCTGTGACTAGCCTCACCTATCCCATAGCCTACATTCATTTAAATGAGAAGAGGGCTTTCAAACCTTTTGTATAAATAAGGAATTCTAGGGAGTTAAGGGTTTTATTAGCCTTCAGGCTTGGAGAAAGAAGAAGAAAGTTCTAGAACTCCTCTTCTGGTTTAATATAGTGATGAGATTTAAATAAACAGAAGTTTTTATACAGATTATAAAGATAGCCAATCAAATTACAGTCTTTAGGGGATTTAGGCATACTTCTTAAAAAAGTAGCAATGCTCAAATTCAGGTATCTTAAATGACTGCTTTGTTAAACAGAAAACAATAGTTATGTATTGGAAGTCTTCACATTGCAAAGGAAATTCATACTGGCATTTTGTGAGTGTTATTAATTCATCCTGTCAGAAATAACTTTATGATGCAGCTTGGTGTCTGCTTTTTTTGCAGCTGTAGAGAAGTTGGAACCTATTCCTCTTTTTAAAATATTCTCGAGGCCATGTACTCAAATTTTAGTAGCTAGCATCTAAGGAACAGACCTAAGTTGCTTAAAGTTTGCAAATAAGGATAAAGCAGATATTTTAACAAATGGAGCATGTAATTTTTTTTTTGAGCATGTAATGTTTGGTTTCTCCTTTTATCTAACTACACTTGAGTCCTCCAGGACAGGGCCCTATCCCTCCTTTGTGGGAGCATTCAGTTTAGGTCATGGCTAGCTCAGCTGAGGGAATCTCTCACTCACTGAGGATTGCTGCTGTTTCTGTGGCTAGGAAGTGACTATGTCCCCCATTCAGGATGTCTTTAGAGGTACCATAATAATTTCTTGCACGTGCAATATTGAGACTTTAAAAAAGGCCTATTAAGACTCCAGCACTAATGGAGGCCTCGTTCTAAATTGGATCTGAAACAGCTTGAACCAGAGGTTGGAAGGAGCCTGGAGGCCTCATTTTGCTGCATCTCCACCCTTGATATTCAAGGTTACTGTTTTACATGCAAACTCCCTTTTTCTTGCTGCCTTTTTTGTTTTCCCTCACACTTTTTTCCTATATGATTTGGTACTAATTTAGCCTTTTAAAAAATCTATGGTAAAAAACACACAACATAATTTTTTTTTACTATAATCATTTGTAGATATACAGTTCAGTGATGTTAAGTATATTCACATTGTTGTGTAACAAATCTCTAGAACTTTTTCATCTTGCAAAACTGAAACTCTGCAGCCACTGACCAACAACTGCCTGTTTCCATACATACATGGGCAGTACTAAGAGTTGCGGAACAGACTTCAGTGAGGAGCTCAGGAGACTAGCATGCTGACAAGGGGACCAGGCGGGTCCAAATTGCACTCTAAATGCCAGCCGACTGGGGTGGAGGGCTTGGGAGGGTGTTGCTGTCCTATGCCACAAAGCTTCCAGCAGCTGCTGCTCATATATTGAGAGGAGGTCTCAGAGTTCTCAGGAGTAGAGCTTCTGTAGGCATCTTGGCTATGGTCAGTTTCTTTGCTGTTTTGTGGCGCTCCTCAGGTGTGGCCATTGTAATTATCTCAGCCACCTTCTGGCTTGACTTCTTTGTTGAGTCTCAGTGGTGCCTGGCCAGTGCATGTTATTGTTCCACTTGAACCCATTATATGTATGTTTACCACTTGGAGGGGTCAGCAGTTTCACTGTGGGCTGAGTCACTTATGATAAGTCACTATCATTCCATTTTGAGACATTTAGGGTCACAAAAGATACATTACCTTTGCAACGGTTTTCATTATATCATTTTATAATACCACCAACAGTGCATAAGGGTTCCAATTTCTCCACTTTCTCACCAACGCTTGTCATTTTCTGTTTTTTTTTTTTTTTTAATAGTGGTTATCACAAAGGGTATTGGATTTGGGTTTCTTTAATGATTATGAAGTTGAGCATCTTTTCATAGGCTTATTGGCCATTTGAAAATCTTTGGAGAAATGTCTGTTGAAGTCCTTTGCCCATTTTTTGTCAAGTTACATTTTTTTTGTTGTTGACTTGTAGGAGTTCTTTATAGATTCTAGCTATTAACCTCTTGTGGGATATATACTTTGCAAGTATTTTCTCCCATTCCATAGGTTGCCTTTTCACACTGTTGATTGTGTCCTCTGATGCACAGAAGTTAAGTCTGAGGAAGTCCCCTTTGGCTATTTTTGCATTTGTTGCTTCTGTCATTGGTGTCATAGCCAAGAAATTACTGCTAAATCCGATATTGTGATGGTTTTACCTAGGATTTCTTCTAGGAGTTCTATAGTTTTAGGTCTTACATCTTTAATTAATTTTAAATTAATTTTTATATATCCTATAAGGTAGGGGTTCTGCTTCATTCTTTTGCGTGTGTATACCTAGTTTTCCCAGCACCATTTGTTGAAGAAACGATTCTTTCCCCATTGTGTAGGATTGGCATCCTGTTGAAGATTATTTGATCATATGTATGAGAAGTTATTTCTGGGCTTTCTATTCTGTTCCTTTGGTTTATATGTATCTGTCTTTATGCCGGTATCACTATAACACTGTTTTGATTACTATAGCTTTGTATTGTTATTATTTTTTTTTGTGTGAGATAGAATCTTGCTCTTTTGCCCTGGGTAAAATGCAATGGTGTCATCATATCTCACTGCAACCTCAAACTCCTGGGCTCAAGGGATCCTCCTGCTTCAGCTTCCCACGTAGCTGGGGCTATAGGTTCCTGCCATAATGCCTGGCTAATTTTTCTATTTTTAGTAGAGAAGAGGTCTTGCTTTGCTCAAGCTGGTCTCGAACTGCTGAGTTCAGGGGATCCTCTTGCCTTGGCCTCTCTGAGTGCTAGGATTACAGGCATGAGGCCCTGTGTCCTGCTGTACCTCTAATTTAGAATAAACAGTAAAATCTGGCTTATATCCCATCATTTGATCAGACCTGCTCTTGACAAGGTTGTTAATGACCACTTAGTTGTTAAATTAAGTGGATACTTTTCAATCCTTATCTTCCACATTTGATTCTCTTCAGCCATATCCTTTTCAGTTACCTTTAGGATATCTTCTTGCTGTGCTTGCCCCTTAAACATTGATGTCCCCAGATCCATTCTCATTCTGCACACTCAGTAAGCGATTGCAGCCACATGGTTGTTTTCAGGTATGATGAATAGATTTTGGAGTCATATTTTTCCAGCTCAGATCTTGCTTCTCTTGACATTCTGTGTAAAAAGAAAAAAATAATTTTGTAACAGATTGTGAAAAGTACATATTTTAGTTCATTTTTATCTGTCCCTTCTTGATTGCTGCCCTTAATTTGTCTTTTGATACCAGATATTATTTATTTGCAGGCTTTATTTCATTGTTATTGTATTTATAACTATTTTTCTCCATTGGAAATTCCTCTTCCTCCTTTTTTTCCCTTCCCCAAAGTTTCAAAGAAGAATCTGTGGCTTTTCCCCTCTGCATAATTTCTCCACAGCGGTTCACAGCGGTTGATGGGAGCAGCGGGGACTGCTCTTGACTTGGGAAGAGCAATTGAAGAGGAGGAAATGACCCTCTTTGCTGAAAGTAAAGACAATTTAAGTATTGCTCATTCCTCTTCAGCTGCTCTTTCCAAGGTTTCTGAGTTCCCTGGGGAAGATTATGTTCTGGGTTTTACAGTTTATCATGTCAGTAGTTTACTTGCGATAGTCTCTCTCTCATTTCTGGCACTTTTAGTAGCAAGGGGCCTGGTACTAAAAAGGAGCATAAGAAAGCAGACAGTGTAGTGAATGGAAAAGCTGTCTCTGGGTCAAAGCTGCCACTTCCTAGCAGTGTGGCCCTGGGCTTTCCAAGCCTTAGGTTCTTCAACAGTAAAATGAGGATAATAATATCTCATTGGGTCATTGGAGGATTACATTAAGGGGGAATTAAATTATTAGGAAAGCTCCTATTATCATATCACCAGATATAAGGGTTCAATAAATGCTAGTAGGGTGGGAGGAGGGGTTGACACACCTTTCATGTGTGGAACATAACCACAAGAGGGACTCTACCTAACAAATCAACCTGGTTCATTGTATCCTCACATTAACCTGAAATAAATCTACTTAAAAAAAAAAAGAAAGGAATACCATTTAATAAAAGAAACTCTGAGGCAAAAAAAAAGATTCTAGTAATTATAAATTTGATGTAATAAATGCTCAGCACTTTGGGAGTTAAAACCAAGTGCTGCTGGTGATTGAGCAGTGAGTGACTTGAGAGAGAACCCATGGGGAAGGGAGATGAAGATCGGCTATGTGATCTAAGAAGCTCCAAGCCTCTTATTTATTTCACTTTCCATGTGTAATAAGACAGCTTGGAAAAATATAGTTTTAGGACTGACATGGCATAACCACAAGAGACCCAGCATAAGGGGTTAGAAGCAGCAAGGTATGTCCGAACCCTTCTCCACCTGACTTGAGCTCAGATTGTTTCTGCGTTACTGGCAACCTTGTCCTTGCTCTTCCTGGCTCTGGTCTATCTCTGGATGATTTTGGCTGGTGAGCCTGAGCACACCTTCTCAACAAACCCCCTTGGCTCAGCAGTTAACAGTGGCTCCACTCCTGCTTCTGGTTCCTGGGTCTTATTTTACTCCTTTGGCTCATTGCGTCTGGCTCCAATTCTGCCACCTGCGTTGACCTGTGACCCAGGACTCCTTTCCAGAGGCATTTAGCTTCTCAGTTTAGAATCCCCAAATCCCACGAACACCAGGCGTCCTTCAACATTAAGCTTGCAAAACAAACGGGATGCTGTAGCAGTGGTCTTGGGCTCTGTGTTTGTAGGGTTTACTTAATATTGGAATTTTTTTTCTCCATGATGGGAACATTAACCTTGATATTGACTTTTCTAAGCATTGATGAGAGTCATCTTTCAAGTTCTGTGGTTAAAAACAGTTTCTTAGAGGAGATAAAAATAAATAGTTATTAGTTTGCATGAAGGGTATGTTCAGTGTCATTCAGTTTTATTGAGAACTCAGTAGTAATGATAATGGCAGTAACAGCCAACACTTAATCAGTAACTGCCCCGTGCCAGGCACAATTCTAAGCACTTTACATTATTAACTCATTTTATCTTCCTAATAACTATCAGATAGTTATAAATGTCATATGAGGTTAATAGACCTAAGCAAAGAAACTCAGGTACAGCAAAATTAAATAATTTTCCCAAGGTCATACAGCTATTAAGTGTCAGAGTCACAATTTAAAACCAGATAATTTTGATGCTAACCTCTCAGAAAGACTCAGAATGGCTACTGTGTCTTAGGTACCTTGAGAGATACGAAGAACTGTGAGCTGAGACTGTTTTATACTATAATATCCATGTGGCATAAAAGAGATTGTTAGTGCTTCAAAGTCTGGGCTTCTAAGTGAGTCAGGTCTGGGTTGAAGACTTACCTTTGCACTTTCCGGATGTGTGACTTTGTAAGTTATTTAAGCTAGCCAAACTTCACTTTTATTCACCTGTGCAATATGTCACAACATTATCATGACACTGAAATGAGATCATCACAGTTCCTGGCACATATTAAAAGCATCTCTTTTTATTATGGATGTATAAGGCAGTCTGTGTACCCCTGTTCGAGGAGCACAAAGTAAGTGTTGGAGGTGCCTAAGAAAAAAAGATTAATTTTTATTAATTTTTATTATTTATTTGTTTTTTATTTTGTATTAATTTATTAAAACTTTATTATGGAAATTTTAAGCATATAAAAACAACAGAGAATAGTGTATTAAATCTCCATGCAACATCAGCCAGCCATAGCAGATATCAACATTTCACTAATTTTGTTTCATATCCTCTGCTTCTTTTTTCTGGAGTATTTTAAAGCAAATGCCAGATTTTATATCGTTTCATCTATAAATACTTAAGAACGTCAAAAGATAAGGACCTAAAAAGAAATCATGATGCTATTTTCATGAACCTAAAATAATTAAAAATAATTCTTTGATGCCATTTAACAGTCTGTTTTATATTTTTCTTATTGTTCCCAAATTGTCTTTTTTGCAATTAGTTTTATTTCAATCAATATCAAAACAAGTGTTTGTCTCTTAAACTATGACTCTCCTCCTTTTGATGATATTTATTTGTTGGGGAATCCAGCCCTACATTTGCCCGGTAGTTTTTCATACCCTAGACCTGGCAGATAGCTTCCGTATAGTGTCAAGTGCTGCGCAGAGCCATGCTTAGTAGAACCAGAGCTAAAGAGAAAAATCAGTAGCTCTGATTCTGACTTTATTTAAAACTGTGATATTGTATTCATCATAGGCTTTTTGCATTCATTTTGATTTTGCAAAATATTGTATTAAAATATTCATCTCTATTACTGTGTTTTTTGGAATGCCCTTAAATTACGCATTCTAGCCCAGCCGTGAGTTGTTTAATTTGTTCCCTTGTCGCTCCTGTGTCTCATCATCTGGTGAGTAGATCCAGGGCTTTGCTATTAGCAGTGTGGGCTGGGGTCCAGCAGCATAGACATCTCCTGGGAACTATCAGGCCCTGCTGAGTTAAAATCTGCATTTTACCTGCTTACTAGATGATTTATATGCACATTAAAGTGAGAGAAACACTGATCCTGGGGCACCATTAGATTCTGCTATAATTTATTTGGCAAAGATGCTTATATGTGTGTGGCGCATTTCTTACTCTTTCAGGAGGCACATAGTATTTGGGTGTTCTTGCTTTGGTGATATCAAGGTAGACCGGTAGATTGAGATGTGATCAGCCTGACCCATCCTTGGGAAAATTAAGGATCACTTCTGAGAGTTTACTAGAGCCAAATGGGTAAGGAGCCTGACTATGGATTTGAATCTTGACTTTACCCTGCATTGTGACCCTGGATAGTTACTTAGCCGCTCTATGCTTCCGTTCTTTATTGTAAACTGGAGAGATGACAGTAGCAGCCAATCTCACTGGGTGGTTGCACAGACTTTTTAGAAGTGCCTGGCACAAAGAAAGCTCTCAGTTAGAAATAGCACTGCTTTTCTTCTTTTGGCTTTTCCCTCCTCATCAGAGAAAGCATCATAACAAAGTTGTCAGTTGAGGCAGGCTCAGCAGAGAGAATGGGACAGTGTTCTGGAAATGGAAATACAGTGTGTGCTTTGGGGATTGGCAAAGGATTTGACTTGATTATACAGTTGCGTGTTTCCAGTAGGATGGGAGAAAAGCCAGATTATGGAAGGCTTTGAGTATAGACAGTCTGCATATTTGAGGAATAGTGACAATTTTTAACAGGAGAAGAAATGTTATGAACAAAGTGGCACTCAGGAAATTTTCACCCAGCACCCTGTGAAGGATATATTTGAGGAAAAAAATCAGAAGGCTGATAGGGCATTTCAGTGCTTTACTTAAAAGGTAATAAAGACCTGAACCAGTGTGATTGCATTAGGAATGGGAAAATAAGTGGCCAGATGTGAGATTGTGAGCATGGGCGACCAAGGCAGGTGGGTGTCTGTTTGGTTTGGGTTTTGCTACTTATTAGCTATGTGGTCTTTATCAAGTTATTTTAACTAACTTAACTCTGAACCTCAGTTTCCTTATCAGTATAACAGGGATAATTATATCTGTTTGGCAAGTTAGTTATGAGGTTTAAATGAGGTGATATGTGTCAAGTCCTGGTACGGTGCCCTTCTGTTAGCCCTCAGTAAAAGCTGGTCATTATTATTGTTATTTCTTTCAATTCTTTTGTTAGACTGGGTGTTTGGTTGAAGAAGAAGAAGGTAGAAGAAGGCATTTTTTGGCTTCAAGACTAGGATAATTGGTGATAGAGAAATAGGAAAGTCACCAAGGAGAACTGGCTTAAGGAGGAGGTGTTTGATGCTGTTTTAGATATGTTGAGTGTGAGACCCTTGACAGGATATCTTGGGGGAAATGTGTTAGATGCCAAGGGTGAATTATACATGAGCCACGCTTGACTAGACTCATAGATTTCCCTTCGGTACAGATTACAGTTTCAGTAATGTCCTGTGCTTCGTTTTTCCAGCATCTCTGGAGTTTTTGACAAAGCAGATGTTTTACCTTGACATCGGTTCAGATTAGCCTCCGACTGTGCAGTCATCGGTCTGGGCCTGGCTGCTTCACCAGAAATGGATGGTAGGGAGGTTGTTTTCCCCTCATGGCTTTTCCTCATTCCAGATTTTGTTAAAATTTTAAGAAAGCAGTTTGTTTTGCTTTTTAGCATTTCAAAGTTCATCTTTTTCTCCGTGTGCACAGGCTGAGGCTGAAATTGGGATATTAATGGATACTATTTAAAGAAGCAATTAAATAACATGCCTGTCAGCCCAGATTTTGATAAGGAATATGGGAGTTTTTTTTTTTTTTTTTTAAGAGCACAATGAAGTTTAATTATATCCCCTTTTATTTCAATTCTTTTGTTAGATTATCTAGAAAAAGGAATTCTTCTTTATAAAAAAATCTATATTATTTATTATACTTCCTTCCATATATCTCTGTGGGTGCTGAGCTGGAAAGGAAGAAGATAGATTCAAATTGTATTTTGTTTTGCTGATTTCACATAATTTTGGGGGATTTTTATTTTCAGTGGTTTTAGCTGTTTCGGGCACTACAGAGAATATCCAAAGGTTAGCGTGCTAAAACAAGTCCCTCCCTAGGTGGTACCTGACACCTCAAATATTTCATGTTACAGAATAGTGAAAATACTGATAATAGTAGCTGCTAAATTATGCGTTTATAGGTCAGAAGTTGTCCAGCTCTGTCACATATTCCAAAGCCCAAAGTAAATACTCTGTCATGTGTGTTATTTACAGACAACAATTAGTTGGGTCATAGGAAGTTAAAAATGACTCTCTCAATTCTATACTTTCTTCTTTAATAGCTGTCAGAATCTCTATGCAGCCTATTTTCTGTCTTCTCTAAATAAGAATAATTATTTGTTGATAATTGTGTATGCAAATGTATACTGGCCAATGGAACAGAAAGAACTAGTGTTTTGGTTGCCGAGTAAAGTTATGTTACACAACATATAGAAGAACCATGTCTGGCATAGAGCATTTAATTTGGAATGTTTAGTGGAAATGAGTGGATGGAAAAAAGAGCAGAAAATAGAAGAAATGAATGGGCCATGAAAGAATGTTGGTACTTGTGAGAATTACTGAGGGTAGAAATCATTGGAAAAGATGGCTAGTGGTATGTCGGTCATTTTGAAAGTTTTGAGATACACAAAAATCAAGAAATGTAAATGTCTTAGCACAATAACTAAAAAAACGCCAGGAAGGCTATGTTAACCAGTGTGATGAAAATGTGTCAAACGGTCTATGAAGCTAGTGTATGATGCCCTGTGATCATATCAATGTACACAGCTATGATGTAATAAAAAAAATAAACAAACAAACAAAAAAAGAAATGTAAAATCCACGTGGATGGAAACAAATGAAATGCTTTTAGCAACACTGATAAACCGAGTAAGTTGAAACTTGCACAGGTCAGTCAGAAAGGATACTGTCGACTGTGTTTCTTGGAAGTGAAATAATGGACCATAACTTAGTCTGTCTCAAAATGTTCATAGTGACCTGTGTAGAAGCTCGAAGAAGGATGTCCATTAGAGGCAGCTAGAGCACTGCCTAATGGTGGAATAGTCCATTGTGAACCTAGCAGCTAATCAGAGACAGAACTTTTCTTCTAGTGTCAACAGAACTCAGCTGACGGCCTTGGGCTCTTATGAATACCATTCTAAGATGGCAGGGTAGGAACAGAAACTGGCAGCTTGCGGAAACCTGAGGCTAGGTTAAGAGAATGAAAATAAAATGTTCAAAGAGGAGAAAAAGCAAACTGTGAAGATGTAGGTTTCTTCTACTTCCCATTTCCCTTGTCAGGAGAGTGAGGGGGTAAAACGGCCGAACCATCCCTGTAGTTAATAAAAAGTTCTACAGAATAGGCCAGAATGATAAGCTTAGTTACCTGAGGGGACACCCCTCACCACAAGAATGCCATTTCTCTTTAAGTAATTTCGTATCCTGAATTAGAGGGGGAACAAATCATCTGGAGAAAACTCCAGAGATTAAAAGGTATTTGGAATATTCATAAGTAGTAGCTTATACCACTTAAGTATAGACTAAAGTGGCTGGGATCTGATGAGATTAGAAGAAGTAGTGTCTGGATGTCTACACTGGATTTCAGAGGGGGAGAAGGAATAGGCACTAACAGGCTCAGTGCAGCCTTTAGCTGTCGTTACAGGTGAGGCCTTCCACTGGGGGCAGAGGTCGAGTCTTTGGCTAATGGCTGTCCTTGAATTAATGAATAAATAGTGGCGTTAGGTTTAGTTGCATTTTTTCCTATACTCACTTGCAGGAAAGAAAAAATATAGTAATCACTATAGTGATAGATCATGAATTGAAATGACTGTTAATATGGCTTTTGCCTGTGCATATGATGAAATGGAGAGCACTTTATTGATTGCATTTTTTTTTCCCCCCATTTGGAAATGTTTGTAGAGAATGGAAGATAAGCAGAGTATTGAGGGGGAAAAATCCCATGTTGAAACTCAAGAGACTTAAGTCTAGTGCTAAGCCTTTTACTGACTTCTCATAGTGGGCAAATCCATGGGTTGGAGGTTTTCATAGAGTACATTAGTTATTTTCTAGGTGCTCAGGGGATATGACAGTACCCTGCTTAAGTGAGCATAACAGAATCACTTGAAGCTTAGCAATCTAAGGTTGGGATACCACATGCTCCATGTGTGTATGTGTGCATGTCTCTGCCCAAATGAGAATCACTGCTGTAGTGAACTTTGTTACTAATGGGATATTGTCATATTGTTTGGTTGATGAGGATGAATTTGTGGAGGGAAAGTTGAAAAGCTTTGGACTAGATGATTTCTAAGGATTTTTCGAAACTTAAAATGTAGATTCCTAGGAAATGGAACTTGGCCTTGCATGCCTTTGACAAAGTATTTTATTTGTCTGGCTATTGTAGGGACTTTAGACTTTGACAAATAAATAAGGACAGTAAAAAAAGGGAATATAGATTTGAAAATTGCTGTAAATATTCAGGAAGCCATGGTTAAACAGTGGGCAAATTTGTATCTCTGGAGTGAATCACAATCTTTTATATCAAGTAAGTAAAACATTTTGGCAAAAGTCTGCTGGGAGGATTGACTTTATTGAGACATTTCTGTTGATTAGTTCATTCCTTATTCCTCAGAGTAACTATTTATCAAGTTCAATGCTGAGATGTCATTCTTACTGTGAACTTGACTTCTTTCCTTCCTTCCTTCATTCCTTCTTTCCTTCTTTCCTAACTCCCTTCTTCCTCTCCTCCCATTCTAGCAAATACATTCTTGGGAAAATGCCTGGCTTGCTTAATATTACTATTAAAAATGTCGATCCTTATATTGTTAACTGTACCACCAGCTGAAGAAATTCGCTCAGAAGAACAATTTGACCTTGAAATTCCTGAATCCAATTTTGTGCTATATATTTGTCCTTTAAATTTGATAGTAGAATTTGGTTAACTTTTTCTTTTGTTAAACTTTTCACTCTCAACAACACGAATGATGGAATTTTAGTGCCAGTGATCGCCTCTCTGGCCATTATTTTCTCTCATCTTCTCCATGCTCTCTATGGGGGGTTGAAATGAAGACAGTCCCCATTTAATGTATGGTTATCAATAGGATTTTGTCCTGACCCTTTGTGCTTTCATGACATTAGAAAACTTATTTATTGTATGGTGCTTGGGAGAGGTAAGAAGATAGAAGATAGAGGTAAGAAGATAGATACTGAATTTCTTCAGTAGCAGGTAGCACATGGGAGAAGGCTCAGAGAACATGAAGAGATAACATCTGTTGGTTACATGGGAAGACGAAGGCAAGGCTCTGAAGCCCTTATAAAAATTGTTAACATTTTCATTCTTTCCTTGGTTTTCCAACCTGTCTCACTGCTTATCTTCTCTCCGAAGGCTATTCTTCAGGCCCAAACACCAAGCATCCTTCCTTTGCAGGATGCATCTCCTGCTTGGTTGGATGTCTTTCTTTTTGGCAGAGACGGTCACTGTTTTTCTGTGTGTGTCAGGCTCACTGCAGCTGCAGCAGCCATTCAGCTGGTGGAACAGCATGAGGATTTGGAAGTATGGGGGGAGGTGCAATGGGAAAGCTCTCCTTCCCTGCACACACTTCTTAAGATTCATTTTTGTTTCCATTTCAACTCCATTCTTGTTGCATGGGCAAGCAGTGGACATAGCCACTGGCAATGGAATGATTAATTGTTCTAGGAAGTTTGGATAAGTTGGAGTGGTTGTTATAAACATCTAAACTTGAAGTCTACTTTGTGTAAGGCAAAAACTGTATTTGCATGTACCAAGGGAATAGCTCGTGTTGGAAATTGCTACACAATTTGCCTCTAGACTATAGCGGGAAATAGTCTTTTTGGGAAATAGGATGGATCAATGTGGTTTTTCTCTCCATGTATAGTTGTTATTGGAATAACAACTTATCTTATTTTGCAGTCCTAAAGTAATAAATAAAACATTTATGGCTTAGAATAAATTGAGAGCATCTCATTACCTGTAGTAGCAGGCATGTTCTTATTCTTTTAAAGCCTCAGGCAGAGTGACATCAGCAGGATGTTTTCATTTTCTAATCCAGAGTCTTCTAATTTCTTTCTGTCAAAGAATACACATTTTAGTACTGAACAGATCTACAGGGACCTTTTTTGATATGACTACATTTTGTAGCACTTCTTTTAAAGTGTATCTAATGTTAGTTCTCAGGAGACAGTGTGGGGCAGCAGAAAGAACATAGGCTTGGAATTTATATACTATACTTTTTGTTTATTTAGAAACAGTGTCTTCCACTCACATTGCAGTTCTTGATCCATAGTAATCTAGAATTTTCTGATAACCAGAAAAGTTCAGAGTTCATCAGCCACTGAGATAGTTCTTTGGTGCTCCTGGTGTACCAAAAGGACCTCCTCCTTTAGGCTTTGTAGAGGGTACTATTAATAGTTGCTTTATGGGCGGCACCATGTAGGCACCAGCCACGTACACCGAAGCTGGTGGGTTCAAACCTGGCCTGGGTCTGCTAAACAACAATGACAACTGCAACAAAAAAATAACTGGGCATTGTGGTGGGCACTTATAGTCCCAGCTACTTGGGAGGCTGAGGCAAGAGAATCGCTTAAGCCCAAGACTTAGAGGTTGCTGTGAGCTGTATGTCACAGCACTCTACCGAGGCAACATAGTGAGACTCTGTCTCAAAAAAAAACAACCAAATACTCATACAAAGAATAACCTTCAGCTTTTCCTATAGGACGGAGTCTGCCCGTCTGAGCACAGTGAGTCAATCTCTACTGTTCAAACATTTGCCACTTATTTATTTAAACAAGTATTTACTGAATACCCTCTATCCATAAGAGCCTCTGCTGTGGTCTATGGATGAGAAAATGATGAATTATCCATGATTTCCAGAGGTTTATAATCTAGGATGGAAGGTATTTTAGGTGTGGAGGGGTAAGGGCATGGCTTGTATTGATTTGGCCTTTTTTTGAAGGGAGGAGTAAAATGATTAAATCTGTGGAGATATAAAGGTCTTTGTGTCTTTTAGGAACAGCAAAACATACAGTTTGCCAGGGTAGAAGCAGCATCAAGGGGAAAGGTGGGCAATAAGGACAACTTTCCTTCAGTTATCCAGTAGAATTTTCCTTTGACTTTCAAAGCACAGTGTCAGTTTACATGAAGTTCATTGGGTGTTCACTGTCAACTGCTCCTGTGCTCGGGGTATCTCTTCCTGCTTCTTGGATGCCTCACCCTACTCACACAGCTGATCTTACCCACTATCATCCCTTCTATCACCACATGGCCCAGGTTGCTGTCTGGACTGCCACCTGGATGTGCCGCTGTCCCCTAGCCACCTCCACCAGGACTCACCACTGTTTCAGAGGGCCAGATCCAGTGCTAACCGCAGTCTTTTCCTCCCCCTGCCTGTGAGTTTCCTCCTTCCATCTCTGTCCACTAGATTGCTTCATGCAGAATGGCGGGGGGCATTTTTGACTCCTCCCTTTCCCTCAATCCCCATGAACTGTCCCTCAGTTTTACCTCCTCCATATCTGCTGCATCTGGCATCTTCTCTCCATCCCCCACCACAGTCCTAGTTCCAGCATCATCACTGGTTGGGTGACTGAGGGAGACTCCCTAGTTTCTCTAGGTTCGACCTTACCTCTGACCAATGCCTTCTTCACACTGCAAGCAGGATGACCCCCTCCCCCTAAAATGTAAGTCTGGTCACATGGGTTCTCTTATAAAGCTCTTTAATGGTTCCTTATGGCCCTTAGGATGAGAGCCAGATTCCTTGAAGAGCTTAAAAGCCCTGGTGACCTGGCCTTTACCTGACTCCTCGTCCCTCCTCCCTCCTTGCTTGCGGCTCTTCCCATGGCAGCTGCCTCCAGCTGTCCTGAACTGCTGTCACTTTCCTAAATTCATCATGTGCTAGCACCTGCAGGCTTTAACACGCTGTTTCCTTTGCCAAGATTCTACTCTCTATTTTTGCCTGCCTACGTTTTATTTCTTGCCTAGACCTTAGCTTCAATGTTACATCACGTAAAAAGCCTTCTCTAATTCTCCCATTATGTGCCCTGTTACGGTGCACATAAAAGTCAAACCGCATCATGATTGTAGAATTGTCTCCCTTCCTTTCTAAACGGTAAACTTCATGAGGACAGGGAAAGTTTATGGTTGTTTACTAGCAGATCCCAGCCACCTAACACAGTGCTTGGCATACACATCTTTTCCTGTACCACCAGTGTTTACCAGGAGCTGTTTCTTTTGCTACTTGATCCTAAGCTTCTTCAGGTGAGGACCAAATCCTTTTCATTGTGCTCTTTGCCTTGAATCAGTTTGTTTCATTCAAACGTTATACAAGAATGGAGCAGCAAGAATCCTATGTACTCAATTCTGATATGAGGACAATTGATGGCCTAGTATGTGGTGGGGGTGGGAGAAGAGGGATGCAAGGAAAGGGAAGGAGGGAAGGGTGTGGGGGTCACAGGGTGTGACACACCTCTTGGGGATGGGACACAATTATAAGAGATATTTTACCTAACAAATGCAATCAGTGAAACTTGGTTCTTTGTACCCTTAATGAATCCCCAACAATAAAAACAAAGAAATAAACAAAAAAACCTAAAACATTATAAGAATGTAAATTGTATAAGTCATACTAGTTGAGACTAGGAAGCAATTTGATTAATAAATGTGCTCTAGGATATAAACTGAATGAGTGCACATTTAGTATCGTCTGATGTTAAGAAGATGCATTAAAGCATTTGTTTCTGGTGAGGTTGGCATGGGTCTGAACACCAGCCCTACGGCTTAGTGAAACACTTTGCTCTCAGACAAGTCACTTTCCTTTTCTCATCTGTAACGTGATCATATTTTATATTATGGAGTGCTTGCGTTGCAAAGTGTCATAGAAAATAAAGGTCTATGAAAATGACTGCCATAATATATGGTATATGGTAGCCACTCTGTGAATTTTAGAAACATTTTTGGAATTTCTTTGTTGAGATAGCTTTCAGCTCTTGCTAAAGATCATCAGAGTATCTCAATGGGAGAAATATTTTTTCTTTGAAGATGTGTTTGATATTTAGGAACAGCATTGTTCAGGGAATTAAGATCAAGATGGTTAATACCATTTTTGATACTGAATAAAGTTTAGTCTGATTCCAATGAGATTTTCTTTTGTAACATCTAATTTGGTACGTATTCTGGGTTTCTCACAGGTGTTGTTGACAGTGTGTTTCATTTGGCACTTTAAAGTTGGGGAATTAACTATCGCGAAATCTTTTGATTTTGAATGGTGCTCTGGTAAGCACTATTAATAAGCTCAAGAGAGCTGAGATCTTTAATAATATACTTAATCATAAGTTAACCATCAATATTTTACTTCTAGCAATAAAAGATTTAGGGGAAAAAATGATCCAAGGTGCTCTCTCATGTCTTACATACGTTCGGGGCTATTCTCTGTCCAGCAAGGTTCATGTACGTGAGTATGGTTAAGATGTGTTAAGAGTGATGTTTCCTACTAATGACCCAGAGGAGCCTGATGCCTGCAGAGGTCTGTCCTTTGTCATGGGAGAGGAGCCTGGAAGAAAAATGACAGGGACGTAGAGAGAAGTTTGCAGCTTTTACAGAGGGCTTGTGCAGAAAAATCCACAGGGTGAGTTTGTAGGAGAAGAGATTGAAAGCACAAGGGATTCAGTCTACCAGAGGAAAGCATTAAAAGGCAGGGCCTGGAAGAGCACAGTTAAGAAAGGCTGGAAGCCCTATTCCGTTTGTTTAATAACAAAGATTTTTAGATCTTTGTTAAATCTCTTGTAAAGTCAAGCCCACGAGATGGCCTTTATAGCCAGGCCCAGTCCCGTCCCCACTAGCTTGAGTAAATCTGCTCCTGCTGCCCAGATGTCAAAGTAAACAAATCCCTCAAATTTTGTATAGATTTTATTTTTTGTTGTTCAACCTCAAATGTCAAAATCATATTTGGATTGCTGTGAAATGCAAAATTTAAGGTCTTTGAAGTTATAAAAAATGTCTAAGAAGAGAATATAATTAAAATAACCCTTTTTTCATTTTAATTTCTTCCCTGTAAATTGATTATCGTTCATCTTTTCAGGGTATTAATTTTCTTGACTGTGATTAACTAAGGTTGAAGTTATTATCTTAGCAGGGCCAGCAGTGTACATCAGCACACACTCTTAGATGAAGATTCTGGAGCCCTGTAGGCAAGTGGAGCCATTTAAAATGCATTTATGGTATAAACACATTTTAGAAAACTTTATTGTTAAATCGATAATCATATTCTGATAGAATGCTTTCATTTTTAGAAGCCAAAATTTTGCCTTATGACAAAATTCTCCATTTATGATATAATTGAGTATCTGACAATGACATAAAAAAATAAGTGATTTGAATAAAACAGTAGCAAAAGCAACTAAACATGAAATTTACTTCTGGCAAATGATCTGAGTAACTTTCATTGAATAAGGAAAATGCAGGATATGTATATCAGTTTTCCATGGTTGCCTTAACAAATTACCACAAACTCAGTGATTTTATGATGTTAGTTGTTACTTTCTGTGGATTACAGAAGCCCGTTACAGGTCTCCCTGGGCTGAGACAGTGTTGACAGGGTTGCATTCCTGCTACTGACCCTAGAGGTCTCATTGTCCTTTCCAGTTTCCAGAGGCTGCCATATTCCTTGACTCCTGCCTTCTTCCATCTTTAAAGACAATTACGTTGCATTCTGACCTTTCTTCCATGGTCACATCTGCCTCTGATCCCAGAAAGTTTCTCTGTTTTAAGGACCCTCGTGGTTAGACTGGGCCATCCAGATAATCCAGGATAATCTCCCCATCTCATGTCATCACATCTATAAAATCTTAGATGTCATCACATCTATAAAATCTCTTTGCCAAGTAAAGCAGCAAACATATTCCTCAAGTTCTGGGGATTAGAATGTGGGCCTTTTGGAGGAAAGGGGTATTAGTCTGCCTACCATAATATGGAAATACTTAACACAAAATGTCATTTAGAGAACATATTTTTCAAATGTGCCCATGATTTGTTGTCAGATCTTTGAGAAGGTTTCATTTGAATGTTTGCAGGGTAGAGGTGGATATATTAAAATATAAACAAAAAACTCCTAAAATTTTGTATGGATCTTAATCTGCCATTAAAGCTAATGTTTTTTCTTTTTTGTTTACTTTGATAGTGATAACCTGCTAAGGAGAGCAGCCTGTCAAGAAGCTCAGGTAATAGCTTTTAATGTGATAAAATTAAAAACTATCTTATCTCTATTGTGCAGAAAACTCAAGATATTCCAGGAGACTTGCACCGTGTCTTGCATCAGCGCAGTTTGGCTATTTTTTCCCCACTATCAAGGGATGAATCGGGCTTGGGGCCAGCCCTGAGTAGAACTGGGGGAAGTTAACCATCTGGTGAAGAGCAATTCTAACACCCACTGCTTTAGACTTGTTTGTTTCTGGATCAATCCCAAAAACACATTACTGGACTGGTTGAAGCTCTGGGAATTCGTTTGTATCTACAGTTGTCCTTGAAAATCTGGGTGAACCCTGAATATCCCTGATCCTAATAACCCCCAAGCATATCAGTTGAGAACAGGTATTACCTCTAAAAGTCGAATCTTCTTAAAATTGTTGATTCATATTTTTAAAGCTAATCTAAAAGTACAACTGATGATATCATGTGTACTGTTGTTTTACTTCCATGAGATTTTACTTAAATATTCATTTATGTAGCTGTATTAATCATAGCTGCATTGTGGATCCTTTCAAATTTAAGACCACATTTTTGTTTCCCCACCCCCATTTGTACATGGTAATTTGCAGATGAAGTTCCATGACTTAGTTGCCTTTTTTGTTATATGTCCCTTGAGCATATGCCAGAAATACCGAAAAAGAAACATGAAAGTCAAAAATGGCAAAGGTTTGAATGAAGCTTGCTAGTAGGAGAAGTGGGTGGCAAACTATGCTTGTCTCTGAAATGTTTTTGTGGATGACAGTGACAATAGACACTATTATTAATTCCTGTCTTTAGTGATTGTTAACTAATTATTCTAAATCTGCATTTTAAGAATTTGATCGCTTTTTATTTGAAAGTATTATTTCCTGGAGCTCTAAGTTATTTTAGAAATCAGTTCCAATAAACTTTAGTATTAAATTCAAGAGATTGCTGCCAAGCCAATCATTAGCAACTGGAAAATTGTCTGCGAGGAAGAACCATTTCTCTCTCTAGTGTGATTAGAGGGTCTTCCTTTTCTGAATGCAGTTAAATGCCTCCACCCAGTGTTATTATGTCTCCTCTTCCTTCTTCAGTGACCACTTTCCTTCAGTTATTTCCTCCTTCTCATGTATTCACTTATTCCTGCTGTTCTAAATCTCTATTTTCTGTGGACCTGTTTAGCACCTTCCACCTGACAGAGGAAAGTAGGTTCATATTTGTAGCCTCTGCTAGTCACTTTTCCTGTCTAAGTTCTTCCCTTTAAGGTCTGGAAAGAATGTGATTTAAGAAAAAATCTTACATTAACTCAACTCAGTATAATCTCCCACAAATTCCTCATCCCACTATGACTCTGAGACTTGAGTTGCAAGTGGGTAAGGATTCTAGAGACTAAGAAACCAGGACAAGGAGGAATGATCCAGTACTATAAGTCTGGAATCTGGTGGGCCAGAGAGCATGGTGGATGAAATCATTTCTGGCCACATTCTGGAAATGTGGATAGAAAATTAAAAAAAAAAAAAAGTTACAATATTTATATATTTGGCAGAAAATCTTACGGTCTAAGTTAAGAATGAGAACAGAAAAATTATAATATACTAAGAAACTTTTACAAAGACAAAGAAGTTTTTTTTAAAGCAAGAAATAGATAATGATGAAAGGATATCAGTAGGGTGGTAGATTTAGAATGAGTTATTCCATAAAAAAATCTTTGCATAACTTTTTTTTTTTTTTCTCATGTCTTTACTTTGTACTTGTATACTAGAATTCTACCTTATTGTCCCAGAGCTGCTTCCCAACCATCCAGGACTCTAAATTTGTGCTAGTTTTGGTGCATTCTTAATCCCTTTTTTATTTTGGCCATCTTTTCCAATCCAGATGTAATAGCAATACCTGCCATTCAGTTCCCATTCTGACCCTCACATCCGGTCCTCTGCTTTTTAATTCTACCCCATCTGTCCTTTAGAACTGAGAGAGTAGAAATGTAGGCTTTATAATTAGATAGGTATAAGTTCTGGGCTTATCAGCTTATCATCTCTGTGACTTTGAATAACTCAATCTTCCTGATTCTTGGCTTTCTGATCTGAAGAACTGAAATCATTTCATATCCCCTTGGTTTCTGAGAACCTAAGATTAAGATGTGTAAAAGTGGCAAATACTAGGTGCTTAGTAAATACTAGTTACATTTCTGCTAGTCGGTGTAATATAGTTATCGTATAGGGTTGGAAAGAAGAAAAGGCAAATAGAGTATTAGGTTTATTTCTTATACATGCGAAGATATGAAGAGTAACACAAAGATTCCTCAGGAATATGTTTCAGTGATATGTTTAAGGAAAAAAAGCTTGTGCTCTGAAAACTAAAGACAAATACATTAAGCTTCTCTTCTAACATACTGTGACCTTACTACTAATATGTTTATGATAAAACTAGCCATATTTTATAGAGAAAAGTTATCACTCACCCCTAGGAGATGAAGCAAGGTTTTGTATTCCAATACAAAATTGAACTTATTGTCATTAAATAATGGTCCACTTTTGTTGTTGTAAATGTGAGATCATGAAGGAGCATTTTTCTTTCCTAGAGTAGATACTAAATCTGCTGCCAGTGAAATTTTTTGGAATGAAAGAATATATGTGACGTTTACTGAATAAATGGACATTTACTTTTTTCCTTTTTAGGTGTTTGGCAATCAGCTCATTCCTCCCAATGCGCAAGTGAAGAAGGCAACTGTCTTTCTCAATCCTGCAGCTTATAAAGGGTAGTTCAGTTTGTGATTTGTTATATAGTCAATTTTTTTAAGGGGGAAAAAAATCACAGAATATCAAGCATCTTGTTAGATTGTGTGGAATTGGAAGAATGAGGTTCAGTACTTTCTTAGCCAGTAAGATTCATTTGTAATGTAGAAATAACAGTTAATGAGAAATAACTATAAAGCTAACTGATACTTAGACAACTTGTCTAATTGAAGTTTAATAGTCATTCCAGAATTAACACAAGCAAGGAAGCTCTTATCTACTTGGAAATAGTCCCCTTGGGAATGACTGCTGTGCTGCTGTGGTGTAAATTGTTAGGCCTTCTCTGTGCACAAGTTCAGTTGGCCAACAGCACTGTGAGCTTGGGACTCAGAAAGGTGCTTTTCAAAATGGATGAACCTTGAGCTGCTTCTTAGAGGAAGCAGGCAGGAGGAGAGCAATCACCTTCTTGAGTAAGGAAATGGCCCACAACCCAGGGGCCTAAAGACAGGAGTGACCCCATTACGTCCTTGTTATGACAGGACAGTCTGTGCCTGGTCTGGCTGACTTGGAAAGGTCATGGCAGGGAATTAAGGTGTGGAGAGTAGTTGGGACATGGGTATATAATGATGTGTTCTTGACAGTTCTCTGGTAATGAGTATACCACATCAAAAGAGGGGGAAGGGTGTGTGGGAAGGGTGTGTAGGAACTCAAAGTCTGTTAATGAGAAAACAATACTTTAGGCCAAAAAAATTTTTTTTATACCATTAGCTGCAACTCTTACTCAGTTGGAAAGGTGAATGCAAAGGCCTTGATGGCTTTAGAAGAAATTGTTTAAAATTTATTTTAAAAAAATAGAATTAAAGGGTTGAGTGTAAAAAAAAAGATAACCTTTTATTCTCTCTAATGTTCAAAGCATTCTTTTTGACTTTTATGAAGATCAGATAATTAGCAAATATGTATTAGGTTGGATTCTATAAGATCTGAGTCAAATGACATTAAGATAATAAGAATAACAACAAAAAGACTAGTTGGGGCCGGATTTTAGGTCTGGGGTAAAACGCAAGGGCTCTCATGTCTCTTTCTCTAATCATTTCTTGGGAGGCAATGAGTGTAGCTTCCCAGATAGGAAGACAAGTCGTGCCTTACTTCTTTGTAATTCAGCTGTTTAATTCAGATTGTCTGTCCCTGCCTAATGGAATCATATTTGCTGGGCTTTATTAGAGCCCCTCCCTTCCCCCATTATGACACCAGCTGTAATGCCTATCAGTCACTCTTGTTTAACACTATTGCTAAATAATACCAGAAAATGAATAAGTCCTAACACAACCCAGACAAAATACCCAAGATAAGTAGTCCAGGGTGGCTTGTGGCTGAAGAGAGCAGAGAACTCAGCATGTGTCTGGGAGCTGGAGGGAGCTGGTCTGCATACCGTTCTCCTGCTTCAGGTGCTGTGATACTGTGGGGGTTACTTAACTTCCTAAATCCCTGGTTTACTCATCTGTGAAATCTGAGCAGCAATAGCACACACCTTGAAAAATTACCAAACAGAATAGAGGCCTTTGGTATTAAGTGAAACAATGCATAGGAAGTGCATTGCTTCCATTTCCTAGTAAGCATGGATGTGAGAAATACAGGCTGCTGTTACTGTTGTTTCTCACTGTGGGCTGGGCTCAGAACCTTCTTCTCTTTCCTAATCTACCCTGCCCAGAAGCTCTTTTACCTCACCTTTGGCCTCATTCAGTGTAACTGTTCTATGTTCTGTTCCTTTAGAGACCTTATACATTAATAACTTGCTAATTTCTGATCAAATTTATGGCAATTTGTTTAAGCTATGCTCAGTTATTTTGATTCCTGCTTCCAAGAGGTATCTACATTATTTTTTGTTGTTGTTTGTTTGTCTTGTTTTTCTGAGACAGAGTCTCACTTTGTTGGCCCTGGTAGAATGCTGTGGCATAATAGCTCATAGCAACCTCAAACTCCTGAGCTTAAGTGAGTCTCTTTGTCTCAGCCTCCCAAGTAGCTGGGACTACAGGCGCCTGCCACAACACCCAACTAATTTTAGTGCTGGGCACTCTGGTTCAGGTTGGTCTTGAACTCATGAGCTCAGGCAATCCACCCACCTCAGCTTTCCAGAGTGCTAGGATTACAGGCATGAGCCACCATGCCCAACTGTATCTACAATTTTTTTAAATTAATGAACTATTTTTTTCAGAGCAGTTTTAGATTCTTCTTACATGTAAATATATTTACATTTTTAAAGGTGAGTTCTTACCTAAATCTATAATACCTTACCTAAAGATGACTAAAATCCTGTCCCTAAAGGAAAGTCAGTCTTTTCTAAGGCACTGTCTCCTTTAGCAAGGTGAATCCCTTACACTTCTAGGAAACTCTGAAACTCTCCAGCATCTTTTTGTTTAAAGCTTTTAGTATTTAATTACACTATTTTTGTCATCATGGCTCTGCCCTGACACATAATTTATAATTTATCATGTATCTATTTCATTCTGTAGTACTGGTTTAAAACTACATAAGAGCTTTAAGAAATAAGATAACTGTGTGTTTAACGTTAATAAATTATACATTAAAGAGTAATTATTTTGTGTGTATGCCTGAGATTAGAAATTGCTGTAAGTACATAAAGTTTTTATTTAGCCCCGGTGCTATCTCACCCTTAATTATATAATAAATAATGTATTTCTTACTGGTAACACTTGTTTTCAATCTTTTATATAGATCATTAGAAGGAAAAACATTTTCACCTTCATTTTAGTGATTTTTCTGAACCCATGGCATCGTATAAATACATGAATAAAGACCTAAATGTTGAACTCTTATTTCTTTCTTATTTTTTTTTTTGGCCGGGGCTGGATTTGAACCCGCCACCTCCAGCACATGGGGCCGGCGCCCTACTCCTTTGAGCCACAGGCACCGCCCTTAACTCTTATTTCTTAAACTAAGAAATAAGTCTTCAAGAAGTCCTCAGAGGGGGTTACAGATTTGTTATGATTGACAAGGCAGCTAATGAGACCTCTCCAGAGTTTTACTTTTCAGAAATAGACCTGATTCACTTCTAACTGATTGATAAGAAACTTATCAATCTAGTAATGAAAGCAACCCTGGAAGGAGAATTGTTTGCAGTAATCACTAGCTCTGCCTTTTATTGTTGGGTTAAGCCCCCAGAAATGGTGAGCCAAAGGGATAAATTTTCATTAGCCCTTTCGTGTTCATTCTAATAATCATTTAGAGCAGTACAAAAGTAGGGAGTACTTAATTTGCTTATCATATGCCCTGGATTGAACATATTCTATAGGATGGTTCTCCTGAAAATTCGTCCAGGCTTCTCAGTTTCTAAGTTAATTCATAACAAGAAGCGTTTTGTCTTCTCTAGGCCATTTGGTGGTTATTTCTTTTTATTTAAAGGACATTGAATTTAGTCTCTGTGTAACTATACATGCTTCTAAGTATCTACCTTTGTATTTCTTTCTAATATAACATATTCTTAAAGTCAAAGGATGTATAACTAGTTTAAAAAAAAGCATCTTTTTTTAGAAAGAAGACTGAGTAAATATGGATATAAAAGTTAGGGGTTTGACACTGATTGTTTAAAAATACAATTTTTTTCCTTCACCTCTACGTAATCCTAAAGGCCAGGGGATTTAAGGCTTAATAAAATTTGGTATTTGTTTTTGCAAAGCTTTTAGCCTAGTCCTGAAGATAGTCTTGGAAATCATGATACAATGTGAAAGTTGCAGGGCGGCGCCTGTGGCTCAGTGGGTAGGGCACCGGCCCCATATACCGAGGGTGGTGGGTTTGAACCCAGCCCCAGCTAAACTGCATCAACAACAAAAAAATAGCCAGGCATTGTGGTGGGCGCCTACAGTCCCAGCTACTCCAGAGGCTGAGGCAAGAGATTCGCCTAAGCCCAGGAGTTGGATGTTGCTGTGAGCTGTGATAACATAGCACTCTACCGAGGGTGATAGAGTGAGACTCTGTCCCTAAAAAAAAAAAAAAAAAAAAAATTGAATGTTGCTAACAGAGATGTATAAAAAGTATAGGGGAACACAAAGAAGGAAGTGACCGTGCCTGGGAGTTTTGAACAATGTTCTGATTAATTATCTTATAGTTAAATTAGGTAACTTTCCCAGCAGAAATCCTATCTACGTGGAAAATATTTTTATGCTGCCTCCAGGGATTTCATTACAGGTTTAAAGTTCAAGAAGTGGAGATACCTCTAGTATTTGAAATTATTAAACATGATGTATTTTTCCTCAAAAGGTTGTGTTCATTGGGTTAAAATTAAGTGATTTTCTGTTTTGTTCAACTTACTCCCTTGGGCCAGATGAATGATGTTGCAGGAAATTCATTCCTTTCATTGGAATATAAGTTCCATGAGGGCAGGCGGTGGTGTCTGCTTTGTCATGTTGTGTCCCCAGCTCCTCCCACTGTGTCTGTCACAGAGTAGGTGTTCAGTACATTCCTGTTGAGGGAGTCATGCACTGATGTCTGAATGGAGCCACATCTAGTGTCTGTTCTTCTTAGAGAACTAGAATGTGAGTTGTAGGCCTCCGAAATGACTAAGAACTTATTACATTAGACAAGGGGAAAACTGCTGGAGGCCCCAGGGGGAAAGGTTCTATTTTTCTATGTGTGACAACTCATTACTCATTGTTAAACTTTCTTTAGTTGAACAAATAAAGGAAACCCGGGTTCCTTGGTTTTTGTTATTGTTAACATAACCGTAACATACCATAACCATGTTGTTAACATGGTCTTTGTTATTCTACTCTAAAAAAGATGTTTGGTTTTCTTATTCTTCTTCTTGAGTACTTGTATTAAAATATTTTCATTTTTTCTTTTGTACGCAGCAAAGCCAGGACTCTATTTGAAAAAAATGCTGCCCCGATTTTGCATTTATCTGGCATGGATGTAACCATCATCAAGGTGACAATGTATTTGTGGTGTATATTTGACCCAAGTCTCCACTCCCTATAAAATACCCTCTTCTCTTGACTGCTTAGCAAAAATCACTTGTCATTTAAGAAGACTAGAGCAAAGAAATCAACACTGTGTCCTATTATGATAATTAGTAAAAGTTCTGTTTTATCCAAGCATTGTTGGCTTTTCATTTTTAGAATAGGATTAGATAAGAGGTTTGGAGAACTTGCTATCTTTCCTGTAAGGGATAGGATGTGGAATTATATCTCTTGGAAGATGAAAGTTGTTATAGGTGTAAGAATTCTTTTCCTGAAAACACAGAACCTTTAAGTTTGAGTAGTTTAATATTTTGTTGTTTCACAAGCAAGTAAACATTTTTATATCTGGCAAGGAATTATGCTTAGTGAAGAATTTTAAATGGCGAACCTTTGGAATTTGTGAGATTTAAGTAAGAAAGATAAAGGGACAAAAATAAGAAGGAATTGTCCTATTTCAGAAGATGGCTCAAGTCTTTACTGAATTGTTAGTGAGATATGTGTGGGTACGTACACAGGGATGTGTGGTTAGTAAAAACCACTCTTACTGTGTTCATAAGTATGTGGTTAATGTACTCATAACATTACTCACTTTCAATAAATCATAGAAGTTAAAAGATCATTTAGTTTAATGTTGAAACTTCTTTTCCAACTTTTCTGGGATAGTCTTCCAGTTGTTTGCTCCAGGGATAGAAGATCAAGGAAGAAAACTAACAGTTATTTGTGTAACTGTAATGCAGGTCTGAGAGACTTTGGAATGGCTGGGCTCAGACTGATTATTTATTTCTTGAATGATTGGTGAAAATCACAAGTAAAACCATTTGGACCTGGAGCTTTCTTTGAGGGGAGATTTTCTTTGCATGTTAAATCTCTTTAATGGTTCCAGAAGTACTTAAGTTCTATTTCTTCTTGACTTAATTGTGGTAAGGTGAATTTTTCAGGGAATTTGTTCATTTTATCTACATTTTCAAATTAATTGAATATCTTCTTTTTAACTTTTACATTTCTGTAGCATTGATGATGTTCCATTTTCATTTTATTTGTGCCTTCTAATGATATAATGGAATCTGGACTAGACTGGAAATGAGGCCTTTGACTAGCTAGTTGTATAACTGAGATAAATTATTGGGTTTGAGTTTTATTTTTATTTATTTATTTATTTTTTTAAATTGTTAAATCATAGCTGTGTACATTAGTGCAATCGCCTGTATCCATTCTCAGATGCACCATAGATGTGGCCCCACCCATTACCCTCCCTGAGTTTTATTTTTAAAGTAAGGAGCTGACTAAGATGGTTTCTGAGATCCCTCTGGCTCTGAAAGTATAAAACTGTAAAAACCATACGTAGTTGCTTTATGACTGTTTGTTTTTTCTGTCTATTGATTATATAAAACTTAAGAAAAGAATCAGTGTAAAATTTTAAAGAAAATATCCCCCATTTTTAAATCTTTGACCTTGTGGCCCTAGGATGATAAATTTACCAAAGGCTTTCTTTGTATTTCAGACAGATTATGAGGGACAAGCCAAGAAGCTCCTGGAATTGATGGAAAGCACAGATGTGATCATTGTTGCTGGAGGGGATGGAACCCTGCAGGAGGTATGACTGTTTTTTTCTCTTTGAAGCCACTTTGAAAGTGAGAAAAAGCAGAAATCAGATCTTAGACCAATGGCATAAAGTAGTTATAGTCTCTGAAACTAGTATAGCTTTAACTTTTTTTATACCCTTTTTTTCATTGCTTTTTGTAAACTCTGTACTTAGCACAGAGAAGGGTTTTTGTATCATCAAACTTGAGTTTGATAACACTGAACAGAACAGGAGACAAATTGGAGGTATGTGGCATAGGCTTGTTCTATTTTGAAGACTCATATGAAGTTGCGCTGTTATAATGGAATCACAGTGTCAATTATGAGGAATGTTTCTTATAAAATAAACTTAAAGATTTTTTTTTTTTTAAGAAAATATATCCGTTCATTCTCGCATCATTTCCACACATATAGCATTATCTGCTAATACTATATTTATAGGAAGAGGTCTCCATGTTCAGATGTGTGCACCTGCCTTTGTTTTAATATTATATATCCACAGTGAGATAACACTATGCAACTATTAGAATGGCCAGAATTTCAGAACACTGACATTATCAAATGCCAGCAAGTATGTGGAGCAATAGGAACTCTCATTTATTGCTATTGGGTATGCAAAATTATATAGCTACTTTGGGATAGTCGAGTGATTTCTTATAAAACTTAATGTACTCCTATAGGATCCAACAGTTGTACTCCATTGAATAAATGGAGTTGTACAACTCCATTTACTCAAATGAGTTGAAAACTTATGTCCACACAAAAATATGTACAAGGATGTTTATAGCAGCTTTATTCATAATTGCCAAAACTTGGAAGCAACCAAGATGTCCTTCAGTAGCTGAATAATTGAAGTGAGGTACATCCAGACAGTGGAGTATTACTCAGAGAAATGAGCTCTCAAGCCATGAAAAGACATGGAAGAAACTTAGTAATGCATATTACTAAGTGAAGGCTGATGAGACTATATGATTCCACCTGTTGAGCAGCTGGAAAAGGCACAGTTATGGAGACTGGAAAGATCAGTGGCTGCCATAGGTTGGGGGAAGGGACGAACGAATAGGCAGGGCACAGAGGATGTTCAGGGCAGTGAACCTTCTCTGTATGATACTAATCGTGGATACATTTACATTTGTTCAAACCCATAGAATGTACAACACCGAGCGGATCCAGTGTAAACTGTGGACGTTGAGTGGTGATAATGATGTGGCTATCGGGTTCATCAGCTGTAACACGTGTACCACTCTGGTGGGGGATGTGGATAATGGAGAAGTGTATACAAGTGTGGGAATAGGAGAGTATATGGGATGTCTCTATAACTCCTTTTCAGTTTCACTGTGAATCTAAAACTGGTTCATAAAAATAAGGTTTATTAATTAAAAAAATTATACATCCATAACACTTACTTTGGTCCAATAAGGACAGTAAGTGTGTTGTAAATGTGTTGCCCTGTAAGTGCTCTTCTTTTTCATGCAGAAGAGTTGTGTATTGATCATCTGTTGGGAACCCTGAAAGAGCCCAGTGCAGGGGATCCCGCCCCCTGCTCAGTTATTCCATTCCCTACACTAGATTCACATCCACACCTCATTTCCACTTGTCTTTTGTCTCTAGTGTTTCATCAGTGTTTGGGGATCAGAAGCTAACAGTACACAGGGTACTGTGCTATGTTTGACTTAGCAGTTATGTGAGCCTTAGTAAGCGTCTTTTGAAAAGGCTGTGTAATGATCTTGTAATTGTTTTTATGGCCTTTTAATGAAGTGTGAAGAATATTGATAGCTTGCTTTCAAAGAATGAGGTAGACCTCTGACACACCCATTTAATCCTGAAATTCAGTGACGCTGGAGAGGATGAAGGGAGGAGATTTAGGTTAGGCTTTACTTTACAAAGTGTTTTAAAGAAAGTTACCAAATTGTGTATTTGGTATGATCACAGTCATATAAAAATGTGCATCAACTGAAAGAAGGATTGGGGTAGGAGGTGGTGGCTCACTTTGTAATCCTAGCATTTGGGGAGGTGAGGTGGGAGGATCACTTGAGCCCAGGAATTTGGTATCAGTCTGAGCAACATAGTGAGACCCTGTAGTCCCAGCAACTCAGGAGGCTGAGATGGGAGGATTGTTTGAGCCCTGGAGTTGGAGTCTACACGGGCTGTGATGGTGCCACTGCACTCCAGCCTGAATGACAGAGAGAAACTGTGTCTCTTTTAAAAATATATAATGATGAGAAACATACCAAAATATAAACAAAACATTAATATTGTTATCCAGCATGATGGAGTTATGAGAAATTATTTTTTCTTCAGGTATTTATCACAGTTTTTATAAGAGTATCCCCTCCTTGTCTTCATAATCATCAATAAGAACCATTTATTTTGTGCATACTTTTCTGAGTGTGGTTGAGTGTTTTTATCCCTGTACGTGTACTTCAGAGTAGTAAACTGGGGTCTTTGTTTAGTTGATGAGTGCATCACATTTATAACAATTTATGGAGCTTAGAAGATAATTTACTAATATAATGCAGCATTTTTATAATTATTTTAGCCTTTGTTGTATTACTGACACTAGGTCAAAATAAATCTAATTTAGCTCTGATTGTATTAGAGAATACTATGTGATTTAAGATATATCTTTCAACAGAGCTCCTAAGAAGAAAACAGGAATAAATTTATGGTCCATGGCAATTGAATCCAATTCTTTTATGATAAAGTAAACATGTTGTTTATAATATATATTTTTCTACATTTTTAGGTTGTTACTGGAATTCTTCGAAGAACAGATGAGGTGAGCTTTAAAGAAAGAGTAATTGCATTTTAGCTTTTAGTTTTCTGGTTTTTTTTTATTGCTCTTTATTTCTTTTACTTTTTCTCCACTTTATATTTTAAAATGGGTACAAGTTATGCTTCCTTAGATTTTAGAAAAGAAAATATTATGGCCTGTGTGCTAGAACACATTTATTTATCCATGGGGACTTTTCTGCTTTGGTTATCAAGGGTATCCAATAGCTCTGACCAATAGTTGTGGAAAATATGAAATTTTCCTATGGAATTTTTTCTTCAAAGAATTCCTTCCTAAGTAGATTATAATATATTTATATAGTGAGAGCCATACAGCAGTTAAAATGAATGAAATAGGTCTATAAATATCTACATGGTTAAGTCTCAAAAGTATTGAATATGAAAGGCAGGTTGCCAAAGTACGTTATGCATTTCTACAAAGTTTTACAATTCAGAAAACAATATTGCATATTGTTAGTGGATACCTAAATATGTATAATAGTAAAAGAATAATGACATCGTCGGGAAAGAATCACACCAACCTCAGGATAATGGTTCCCTCTGGGAAGAGAAAGGAGAAAATAGGATTAGAAGGGACTTTGTTTGTATCATTTTAATTCTTAAAACATCTGTAGCAAAACGGCAAAGGTTAATATTTGTTAAATGTGGGTTGTGGGCACACAGGTGTTTGTAAGATCAGGTGTTTGTAAGATTGTAAAATCTATAATAATCTATTATAAATCTATGTTATAATCTATTTTATAATCTTACAAACACCCATGTGCCCACAGTGTAATATCCTATAGTAGTTTAAAATATTTTATAAGTAACAACAAAAAGAAAATCCTTCTCAGTCCCATTGCTAATAGTAGATTGTGCTCAAAATAGTCTTCAGGAATCTGACAGTATCTATTGTGTCTGTGGCATTTAATTAGATGATCTGCTATGCCCTTACCTTCTGCTACTTGAACTTGCTTATTCTCTTTTTCCTTCAGATAGTTTATAAAGTGTCATCATGTGCCATTAGTCACTGTAAATGGTAGACATTTTTAGTTGAATCTTATCTGCAACTTTTTCAAAGTGTAACAACATAATACAGTCTCTCTTGCAGTAGTGCCTTGCTCTTATGTCTTCAAAGCCCTCATTATCTTATCCAGATTTCTTCCAAACAGTTATCTTTAATGAATACTCAAATATTTTCTTCTAAATTCTAAGTCATTGTGTTTTCATTGACTGCTTTGTATTAGAAACTGCTCCCGTGGTTTTATTTGATTGCTGATCTAGGGATGTGGGAAAGGAATGGGGAGGCAAATTCCAGGTCTTTTACTTTGTCATAGTGGACACACCTGTGCCTCTCCATTAAGCTTGATTTTCTGACCATAACAATAAAACTTTCTTTTTTTTTCTCCCCCAGGCTACCTTCAGTAAGATTCCCATTGGATTTATCCCACTGGGACAGACCAGTAGTTTGGGTCATACCCTCTTTGCCGAAAGTGGAAACAAAGTCCAGTAGGTTGTCAATGTGGGATATTAATGTTTGTGGGTGAGCGAACCTGGGAAGTAAAAATTTACAAGTATGATTTTTTTTTATTTTTATTTATTTATTTATTTATTTATTTTGAGTTTTGATAGCCTGAAACTTCAAATAATTAAGAGAAGGACCTGGATTGTTGTTCAACCTTTTAGCTCCTTGGGAAGTTTCCCAGTTGGGTTATGGGACTCTGATAATCTAATAATCAGTTCTAAGGTCAAGTATGGAGGGGAATACTTGATGTTCTCTTGTCCGTTATGAAGACAGAATCCTTGACCCAAACTGTTTTTGTGCTTTTACATCTTAACTTTCTTTAGCAAAAATAGATTTGCACTGACCATTTGCTCTGAGTGTATATGATGACAGATAGCAAATCCCTTTTGAAGATCGAACCAGTAGCCTTGGTTTCATTATCTTGATAATATACATAGCTAAAACAACTAGGTATAGTTGCCTGAAGTGGTGGCCATAGGGACAAAGTAGAAAGGGAAAACAGTGTAGCCCTGACATCTAAGTTAATTTATTGCTGTAAGTCTAACAGTATGTTCAGGCATCAGGCAAATTGTTGCTGTTATTTTTTTTCTTGAAAGTACTATGTAAGCAAAACTCTACTCTTTCAAGAAGATAGGAATCTTGAATCTGAGTCCTGGCTTTGACAGTGATTAATAATATCATCTTGAGTAATTAATTGTCAAGAAGAACTAAACAGAGATGTCTGAGAGATCATTATGTGATTTTAATATAAGCTTTATAACACATTGGAGGAAGTCAGTAAATAAATATTTGTTGAATGAATTAACTAAAATTTTCACATGACTTTTCTGGTTATAGCCTTTAGATGATAATAATCAGATGATTTTCTGTTTTGGTTTAGGATTCTTTTTTTCTTCCTTTAGAAGTCTTTGTTTTTTGTGGATTTATTTTTGCTGTTATAATTCAAGGAGTCAACTGTTATATCTTTAAACAGTTTTTTTTTTTTTTTTTTTTTTTTATAAGAGCCTTGATCCATATCTTAAAACTCCAGGAATGCATATGGTTATATCAGACCTTTGTTCAAACCTTAACATAATGGGGATAATTCAGTTATTCACCAACCATTGTGAGGCCTAACAAACAGGAGAGGCCATTTCACTTGGCCGTACTTTTTACTCCCAGTTTAGGATTTCTGAGGGGCAATAGATGATGACAGTAAATTACTCACATTTTTGCTTCTCCAAGATAAATCCTATATGGTTTGGGTCTTGGTTACATTAGAGAGATTTTCTTTCTCTATGTCAGTTTAGATTATTTAAGCTGCTTTAGCCAATATTCCAATTAGCATGTCAGTGATACAGGCGTAGACCATTTTCCTTTGAGAACCCCTTGCTTGGCCAACAGCTAATTTACACAGGGCGTGGCAACCTTCAGGGTCTGAGAAACTTTTCAGTTTTTGGGGAGCTAATTTTTCTCTGTAGTTAAACTACTGTTGTTGCTGCTTCTACTTATAACGTAAAAATTTATAAACTTAATTTATAAACAAGCCTTGGGGTTTTTAGGTAATTGAATAAGTCTGTCCTGGGTTCAGAATTTTGTAGGCCTTTTAACATGGCCAATGCCTAAAGCTATTTAAAAAGAATAAAGTTTTGCTTTTTACACTGCTGTCAGGATTTGTGATACCATAGTTACTATGGAAGAATAAAGAATCTTGAATTTGGGCTGTTGCAGGTAAATAAATCTGGAAGTGCTGTTCCATGCTACTGTGCAACTTTATTTAAAAATTTCGGTTATTGGCTGGAGAATGATAAATTTAAGGTTGTATTTTAGCTGTCTTCTGCCAAGTAATTTAGAAAATAAATATCAAAGAGCTTTTTGAGTTATAACAGTTCTTTTTTTTCCTTGAGGTCAGTCTCTCAAAGGTACTTATTAAACCTCTCAATGTGCTAAGTACTGTTCCAAGTAAGTACAGTGCTTGAGGAGGCTTTCTGAGACCTTCCTTCAGAACTGATATATTCATGTCAAATTAATGTAAAGGTGTGAGCATGCTACTTGCTTTCTCTTAAATTGAATCTCATATTCTAAAATGTTACCTAGGTAGCATCTATATTAGAGGGAGAAGAGAATAAAAATGTATCAATAGCGAAATATGAGAGAGTATAATAGTTTCAACTTGCTTACTAGTAAACCAAGAGTTTAATCTGAGCATTTGAGTTACTGTATATACTTGAGTATAAGCCGAGTTTTTTTGGCACAAATTTTGTGTTTGAAAAACCCGAACTCGGCACAAATTTTGTGCCGAAAAAACTCGTCTTATACGCGAGTATATACGGTAATGTGTATATTTTGGGGATTTTAAAGTGTCTTTTTTTCCCTGGATAGAGTGCTGTGGCTTCATAGATCATAGCAACCTCAAACTTTTAGGCTCAAGAGATCCTCTTGCCTCAGCCTTCCAAGTTGGTGGGACTATAGGTGCTGGCCATAATGCCTGGCTATTTTTAGAGATGAGGTCTTGTTCTGGCTGAAGCTGGTCTCTAACTCCTGAGCTCAACCAATCCACCTGCCTTGGCCTCCCAGAGTGCTAGGATTACAGACGTGAGCCATGGTGCCTGGCCCTCTCTCAAATTCTCAAAGTTTAGACTCCATAATCTTTACCCAGAGATCCACTCAATTTTTTTTTGAGACAGAGTCTTTGTCACCCTCAGTAGAGTGCCATGTCATCATAGCTGACAGCAACCTTAAACTCTTAAAATCAAGCAATCCTCTTGCCTTAGTTTCCCAAGTAGCTAGGACTACAGAGTGAGATTCTGTCTCAAAAAACAAAACAAAACAAACAAACAAAAAACAACTTTCAAGTTATAAAAAGACATGGAATAACCTTAGGTATTACTAAGTGAAAGAGGCTAATCTCAAAAGGCTACATACTGTATGATTTAAACTATTTGACATATGGAAAGGCAAAATTATGGTGACAATAAGATCAGGGGTTGAGTGGGAGGGTGGTTGTGAGAAGGTAGAGCACAGAGGATGTTTAGGGCAGTGAAACTACTCTTGATACCACAGCGTCAGATACATGTCATTATATGTACGCATAGAAAGTAGAGCACATTTTCAACCTAGGATCTTGTACCCAGCTAAACTGAGTTTCATTTACGATGGAGAATTTAAATACTTCAGTGACATTCATATGTTGAGAAAATTTGCCATAAGTAAACCAGCTCTTCAGGATATTCTCAGACCTATCCTCCAGAGTGACCAACCCAATCCTATACTACAAAAGTAAACTCATTCAGAAACTTTTGATCAAACTCCAACTTCCACACTGGCGAAAAGATTAAAAATATCCACTGGACCTTTGAAAACCTCAATACCCAAAATCCACCAGACTTATCAATATTCTCAATCAATGTGAATGGCTTAAATTGTCCTCTAAAGAGACATAGGTTAGCTGACTGGATACAAAAACTCAGGCCAGATATTTCATGCATACAATAATCGCATCTTAACTTAAAAGACAGATTTAGACTCAAGGTGAAAGGATGCTCATCCATATTTCAGGCAAATGGTAATCAGAAAAAAGCAGGTGTTGCAATTTTATTTGCAGATCCAATAGGCTTTAAACCAACAAAAGTAAGGAAGCACAAGAATGGTCACTTCATATTTGTTAAGGGTAATACTCAATATGATGAGATTTCATTTATTAATATCTATGCACCCAACCAGAATGCACCTCAATTTATAAGAGAAACTCTAACTGACCTGAGCAACTTGATTTCCTCCAGCTCGATAATACTCGAAGATTTCAACACTCCCTTGGCAGTGTTGGATCGATCCTCCAGAAAGAAGCTGAGCAAAGAAATTTTAGATTTAAACCTAACCATCCAATATTTAGATTAAACAGACACCTCCAGAACATTTCATCCCAGCAAAACTGAATACACATACTTCTTATCAGCCTACGGAACTTACTCCATAATTGACCACATCTTAGGTCACAAGTCTAACCTCAGTAAATTTAAAGAAATAGAAATTATTCCTTGCATTTTCTCAGACCACCATGGAATAAAACTTGAGCTGAGTAACAACAGGAATCTGCATACTCATACAAAAACATGGAAGTTAAATAACCTTATGCTGAATGATAGCTGGATCAGAGACGAGATTAAGAAAGAAATTGCCAAATTTTTGGAACAAAATGACAATGAAGACACAACCTATCAGAACCTCTGGGACACCACAAAGGCAGTCCTAAGAGGGAAATTTATAGCGCTGCAAGCCTTCCTCAAGAGAACGAAAAGAGTGGAAGTTAACAACTTAATGGGACATCTCAAGCAACTGGAAAAGGAAGAACATTCCAAACCAAAACCCAGTAGAAGAAAAGAAATAACCAAAATTAGAACAGAATTAAATGAAATTGAAAACAAAAGAATAATACAACAGATCAATAAATTGAAAAGCTGGTTTTTTGAAAAGGTCAATAAAATAGATAAACCTTTAGCCAACCTAATCAGAAAAAGAGTAAAATTTCTAATCTCATCAATCAGAAACGACAAAGACAAAATAACAGACTCCTCAGAAATCCAAAAAATTCTTAATGAATA
>CAUYPK010052089.1:0-16384 GCA_963574355.1 Loris lydekkerianus | reverse complement strand
ACACGGAAGTAGCTCGATAGATCTGCTTCTAGTCAGGCTCAGGAAGTTGCACTAGGCCTCAGGCACATGGCAGGGCCCAACAATTCCCTCTTGTTTTTTGTATGGCGGAAAAACATAGCCCCTGTCTTAGGTTGCCTGCTGTTGCAGTTTCAGTCTTACCCGTCATGGGGATACAAACATCAATGGTTTGGTCACTGTCTTAGGTTGACTGAATGCAGAGTGATCTTACCCGTCTTTGGGAACTATGAATGTAATCCACCATGCAGCCTCTCCATATCCTGTCTTAGGTTGTCCCCGCTTTGGGAATCTTACCCGTCATTGGTGCTATGGAGGGCAGTGAAGAATAATAGTTAGATTCTTGGTTAATGAGCCGGTGATATTGGACCCCAACCTGATTTAACTGCCTCTAACCTTTTTTTGGGGGGATACAGCAGCCCAATTCATTTTGCTAAGTCATAGAAGAAGCCCAAGTGTCCATCGACCCATGAATGGGTCTAGGAAATTGTGGTACATGTATACCATGGAATATTATGCTGCCTTAAAGAAAGATGGAGACTTTACCTGTTTCGTGTTTACATGGATAGATGTGGAACATATTCTTCTTAGCAAAGCATCTGAAGAATGGAAGAAAAAGTATCCATTGTACTCTGCCCTACTATGAAGCTATTTATAGCTTTCATATGAAGGGTATAACCCAACTATAGCACAAGAATATGGGCAAAGGGCCAAGGGAGGGGAAGGGAGGGGGGAGGTTGAGGTGGAGAGGTGGAGGGTGGGTAATGGGTGGAGCCATACCTTCGGTGCATCTTAGAATGGGTACAGGCGAAACTTACTAAATGCAGAATACAAATGTCTACATACGATAACTAAGAAAATGCCATGAAGGCTACATCGAACATTTTGATGAGAATATTTCAGATTGTATATGAAAACAGCACATTGTACCCCTTGATTACACTAATGTACACAGCTATTATTTAACAACAAATAAAAAAAGAACATTTCCTAAGACATCTGTGGCATCATTCCAAAAGATCAAAACATCCAACTGATAGGAATTCCTGAAGGAAACTAGGATGATCCTAAAGACACAAATGCTCTACTCTGAGAGATTTTGGAGGAGAATTTCCCAAGCATTGGAGGAGATACAGGAATTAAGATAGTAGATCGTTTTAGAATTCCAGAGAGACTCAATTTAAATAAAGCATCTGCTAGATACATTGTATTTAACTTTTCCAAAGTTTATATGAAGGTGAAAATCCTGCAAGCAGCCAGATGTAAGAAAAGCATTACCTACAAATGGATAAATATTAGAATGACTACCGAACTTTCAGGTAATAGTGCTCAAGACAGAAGAAGATGGTCATTGACCTTTAATCTTCCAAAACAAAACAAATTTCAGCCCAGGGTTCTGTATCCAGCTAAACTAAGTTTCATTTCTAATGGAGAAATCAAATACTTTACTGACATTCACATGTTGAGAACATTTGCCATAAGTAAACCAGCTCTTCAGGAAATACTCAGACCCATTTACCTTAATGACCAGCAGAATGGTCTGCCACTAAAGTAAACTCACCCAGAATTTATCAAACAAAACCTAACTTCCACAATGTTGAAAGAATTAAAAGTGTGCAGTGGACCTTTGAACATGACAGCCAAAATACTACCGTACCTATCACTTCTCTCAATCTGAATGGCTTAAATTGTCCTCTAAAGAGGTGTAGGTTTGCTGAGTGGATCCAAAAACTCATGGCAGGTATCTGTTGCCTACAAGAGGCTCATCTTCAAAGGATAAAAAAGACTCAGGGTGAAGGGATGGACATCTATAATACAGGCAAACAGAAATCAGAGAAAATCAGGGGTTGCAATTTTATTTGCAGGTACAATAGGATTTAAACCAACAAAGATAAGGAAAGATAAAGATGGACACTACATATTTGTCAAGGGAAACACTCAACATGAAAAGATTTCAGTAATTAACATGCTATGCCCCCTACCTGAATGTTCCTCAGTTTATAAAGCAAACCCTAATGGGTACCTTCCTGCACTATAACAGTTGGACATTTTAACACCAAGTTGTCAGCTCCTCCAAGAAGAAACTAAACAATGAAATAATGGACTTAAACCTGACCTTAGAACAAATGGACCTAACAGACATCTACAGAACATTTTATCCTAATAGAACTGAATACACTTTCTTTTCATCAGCCCATGGATCATCCTTAAAAATTGATCATATTGTAGGACACAGTCTAACGTCAATAAATTTAAAAGAAAAGAAATTATTCCGTGTATCTTCTCGGACCATCATGGAATAAATTTGAACTCGATGACAACAGAAGTCTTCATATTCAAATTCATGGAAACTAAATAGCCTTAGGCTGAATGATACCTGGGTCAAAGATGAGATTAAGAAGTAAATGATCAAACTAAGAAAATGCCAGGAAGGCTATGTTAACCAGTGTGATGAAAATATGTCTAATGATCTATAAAAGCAGTGTATGGTGCCCTGTGATCACATTAATGTACACAGCTATGATTTAATGATAAAATAAAAAAAGAAGTAAATGATCAAATTTTTGGAACAAAATGATAAGGAAGACACAAATTATCAAAATCTGTGGGATACTGCAAAAGTAGTCCTAAGAGGGAAATGTATAGCCTTAGAAGCCTTCATAGGGTCTCGGTGCCTATGACTCAAGCGGCTAAGGCACCAGCCACATACACCCAAGCTGGCGGGTTCAAATCCAGCCTGGGCCTGCCAACCAACAATGAAGGCTGCAACTGAAAAATAGCGGGGCATTGTGGTGGGTGCCTGTAGTCCCAGAAACTTGACAGGTAAAGGCAGGAGAATCGCTTGAGCCCAGGAGTTGAAGGTTGGTGTGAGTTGTGGTGCCATGGTACTCTACCCAGGGCGACAGCTTGAGGCTCTGTCTCAAGAAAAAAAAAAAAAAAAGAAGAAGGCTTCATTGGCCAGGCATGGTGGCTCACACTTTTTATCCTAGCACTCTGGGAGGCTGAGAGGGGTGGATTATCTGAGCTCACAGGTTTAAGACCAGCCTGAGCCAGAGTGAAACCTCATCTCTAAAGGTAGCCAGGCATGATGGCAGGTGCCTGTAATCCGAACTACTTGGGAGGCTGAGGCAAGAAATTGCTTGAGCCCAGGAGTTTGAGGTTGTTGTGAGGTATGATGCCACAGTACTCTACCAAGGGTGACAATGTGAGACTCTTAAAAAAAAAAAAAATGCCTTCATCAAGTAAACAGAAAGCAGAGAGAAAGTCAACAACCTAATGGGTCATCTCAAGCAACTGAAAAAGGAAGAACAATCCAACCCAAAACCCAGCAGAAGAAAAGAAATAACCAAAATTAAAGCAGAATTAAATGAAATTGAAAACAAAAGAATCATTCAGAAGATCAATGAAACAAAAAGTTGTTTCTTTGAAAATAGAGATGGAGTCTTGCTTTGTCACCCAGCTGGAGTGCAGTGGCACAATCATGGTTCACTGCAGCATCATACCACTCGGCTCAGGCAATTCTCCTGCCTCAGCCTCCCTAGTAGCTGGAACTACACCAGCACCACCCCTGCCGTCCCTAATTTTTTTCATTTTACTTAGTGGCAGGATTCTGCCCTGTTGCCCAGGCTGACTTGAACTGGACTTGAGCTATCTTTCCATCTTAGCCTCTCAAGCAACTAGGATTATAGGCATGAACCACCATGCTTGGCTATAGTAACTTTTTAAAAATTATTAAGACAAAACTCACCCTTTAAAGTATACAATTTAGAGTTTTTTTTAGCATAGTTACTCTATATGGACATTCTTGTTTATGTTTTTTTTTATATGTTCTTGATACTAACATTTTATATTATAAATATTGTCTCTATATGTTACTAGTTAATTGACTAATTTGTACAAAATTGTGTAGAAACCAACACTTGAAGCCAATTTGCCAGTTCAAAAATTGTGTTACAAATCATTTTTATACAAATATCATATCCAGTTATTAATTTTATAATTTTTTAAAGTTACAAATATTTTAGATATAACTTAAAGATAAAACTTAGATATATTAAGACAGTTTCTCTTCGTCCACCCCCACTATTGAGAGATGAAAGCTTGTATATTATTCTGGCTTCTTTATGCTCATCTAGCCATGGACATGTAGAGGACTTGAGGGACTTTAACAAAATACGGTCTTCTGTATATGTTACTTGGCACCTGATTTTTTAAAAATGCCTCAAGGTCGTTAGATGGATATATATGAATTCATTCATTTTAAAAGGCTGTACAGCATTCATCAGTACACATATAATTTACATAAATAATCCCCTGTTCCTTTAGTTACTTATAGCCTTTTTCCACCATGAACAATGATGAAGTAATAGCCTGTTTATATAGCCTTACAAAACTGTTCTATCTCTAAAGGAAGCTTTTATAATGGGATCACTGGGTCAGAAAGTCTAGTCAAAGGGACTAATTTTTTGTTTTGTTTGAAACAGAGACTCTGTTGCCCAAGGCTAAAGTGCCATGGCTTCATTCTAGCTCACTGCAACCTCAACTCTTGTGTTCAAAGGATCTTCCTGCTTCAGCCTCCCAAGTAGCTGAGAGTGCTGTGTGCACCACCATGCCTGGCTAATTTTTCTATTTTTTGTAAAGTCAGGGTCTCTTGCTCAGGCTGATCTCAAACTCCTCAGCACAACCAATCCTAGCAGTCCCACCATCATCTGACCTCAAAGGGAGTAGTTTTAATTTTAGTCGATGGTGCCAGATAACTGTTCCAAAAAAGCAGTTCACATGTCTATAAGTTTGAAAATACCACTTTCCCCTTGTCCTCACTAGCATAGATGTTCTTGTCCTCATCATTTTTGTTAATCTAAATGAAAAAAACTACAATTTGTTCCTTTAGTTTGTACTTCTCAGACTACAGGTAGAATTGCCTGGTCATTCATTTTGGGTATCTTGGTATCTTTTTTTTTTTAAATCAATTTGTACTGTGTTTTTCTTTTTCTTTCTTTATCTTCTTCTTCCTCTTTTTTTTTTTTTTTTTTAAAGATGTTCAACGTTTGTTTTGGAAACATTTTTTCATAATTTATTGTTTGCATTTTAAGGTTTGTCCCTTTTTCCATTAAAATTTTAAATTAAAAAAAGTTGGTTCTTTGAAAAGATTAATAAAATTGATAACCCTTTGGCTAGCCTAACCAGAAACAGAAAAGTAAAATCTCTAATATCATCAATCAGAAACAATAAAGGAGAAATAACAACAGATAACATAGAAATTTTAAAAATCCTCAATGATTATTACAAAAATGTCTATTCTCAGAAATATAAATATCTAGAGGAAATGGACCAATACCTGGAACCATGCTGTCTTCCTAGACTCAACCAGAAAGCATTAGAAATTTTGAATAGACCTATATTAAGTATTGAAATAGCATCACTATAGAAAATCTCCCCCAAAAGAAAAGTCTGGGGCCAGATGGCTTCACATCAGAATTGTATCAGACCTTCAAAGAGGAACTTACATAAACTTTTCCAAAATATAGATTAAGAAGGAATTCTCCCCAGTGCATTCTATGAAGCAAATATCACCTTGATCCTCAAGAGAGGAAAGGACCCAACAAGAAAGAAAACTATAGACCAATATCATTAATGAATATCGATGCAAAAATATTCAATAAGATCCTAGCAAACAGAATTTAATGATACATCAAAAAATTATGTACCACGATCAAGTTGGTTTTATCCCAGGACATTTGCACTGGACTGTTTATCACAGATCAATTTACAATCGCCAAAAGGTGGGAACTGCCTAAATGCCCACCAACCCTGGGATGGATTAAGAAGTTGTGGCATATGTATAATTATATATATATATAGTATAATAATAAAATTCAGCCATTTAAAAAGATGGAGACTTTGCATCTTTTGTATTAACCTGGATGGAGGTGGAACACATTCTTCTTAGTAAAGCATCACAAGAATGGAGAAGCAAGAATCCAAGGTACTCATTTCTAATATGAAGGCAGTAGATGATCTAATATAAGAGAGGATAGGGGAATGAAGGATCGGGGAGAGGGGAGAGATGGGGGTTACAGTGTATGACACACTTCTTGGGTGTGGGACACAATTACAAGAGAGACTTTACCTAATAACTGCAATCAGTATACTAATTCTTTGTACCCTCAATGAATCACAAACAATAAAAAAAGAAAAAAAAAAAGTTGGTTTTATCCCAGGGGTACAAGGTTGGTCCAAAATACATAAATCTATAAATGTATTAATTGATGCAGAAAAGGCATTTGATAATATCCAGCATCCTTTCATGATTAGAACACTTAAGAAAATAGGCTTATATGGGACATTTCTTAAACTGATAGAGGCCATCTACAGCAGACCCACAGACAATTACATATTGAATGGAGTAAAATTTAAAACATTTCCACTCAGATTTTGAACTAGACAAGGATGCCCATTGTTACCACTGCTATTCAACATAGAAATGGAAGGAAGTCCTAGCCATTGCAATCAGGCAAGAGAAGGGGTCAAGATTATTCAAATGGAGTCAGGAAGTCAAATTCTTGCTCTTCGTGGAAGACATGATCTTATACCTGGAAAACCCCAGGGACTCAACTTCAAAGCCCTTAGAAGTGATCAAGGAATATAGAAGAATCTCAGGATAAAAAATCAATACTTACAAATCAGTAGCTTTTATATATACCAATAATAGTCAAAGTGAAAATATAGTCAAGGACTCCACTCCTTTTACAGTAGTGCCAAAGGAGGCCCAGGCAGTGGCTCACGCCTGTAATCCTAGAACTCTGGGAGGCCAAGGCAGGTGGATTGCCTGAGCTCATAGGTTCATGACCAGTCTGAGCCAGAGTGACACCCATCTCTAAAAAAAAAAAAAGAAAAAAATAGCCAGGTGTTGTGGTGGGCGCCTGTAGTCCCAGCTATTTAGAAGGCTGAGGCAAGAGAATTGCTTGAGCCCAAGAGTTTGAGGTTGCTGTGAGCTATGATACCATGGCACTCTACTGAGGGCAACAAAGCAAGATTCTTTCCAAAAAAATGGAAAAAAGTATCCAATGTACTCAGTACTATAATGCAGCCAATATATAATCACTTACACACTGATATGAATGATAAAACACAAATATAGTCCAGAAAGAAGGAGGGGAGGGGAAAGCAAGGGCAAGTGAAAGGAGGGTATTTGGTGGTATCTCACCTAATGTGCACAATGCAAAGGTACATTTCAAAATAACTAAGTATATTATAAATGTCTTAACCACAAAAAATAAGTGGGGTGATGGTTATGTTAATGAGTTTGATTTAAGCATTCTACGTTGTATATCACATCATCACATTGTGCCCCATAAATGTATACAGTTTGATTTAATAAAAATTAAGTTTAAAAAATTTAAAAGAAAGAAAAGTCATCTTTTGTCAAAGAAGAGACAATGTCCGCTAATATTGTCTTAAGAAGTAAAAAGCAGACGGCGCCTGTGGCTCAGTAGGTAAGGCACCAGACCCATATACCAAGGGTGGCAGGTTCAAACCCGGCCCCAGCCAAACTGCAACAAAAAAATGCCAGGCGTTGTGGTGGGCGCCTGTAGTCCCAGCTACTCGGGAGGCTGAGGCAAGAGAATAGCCTAAGCCTAGGAGTTGGAGGTTGCTGTGAGCTGTGTGACACCACGGCACTCTACTGAGGGCCATAAAGTGAGACTCTGTCTCTACACACACACACACACATACACACAAAGGAAACTAAATTGAAAAAATAAAAAATAAATAAAAAAAGTTAAAAGCTTGTAAATTAATTTTAATTATTAAAAATTTTTTTTATTAAAATGTGTGCAGCAGACAAAAATGAAGTCTTTCTTGCCTCCTTTGGTGTTTGAAGAACCATCTTGAAATCAGAGGGCACAAGTTCTGAATCCGATTCCCAGCAGGGAGAAGGATGGCTGTAGTGTGTGTGTGTGTGTGTGTGTGTGTGTGTGTGTGTGTGTGTGTGTGTATACGCACGCATGCGTGCTGTAGTGGGGTGTGGGGGAGGGAGACTGACTTCTGTGACATTCAGAACCAGTGGCCTCATACTCTATTAGCAGTGCCCCTCAGCACTTAAAGCTGCTGATAATTCTTCCATTTCAGGCTTTTGAGACAACACATCCGACCTTCCAAGCTCTCATCTTCACACCTCTTCACGCCTCTGATGACAGATAATTATGGCTGAGCATAAGCGTCAACAGGAAAGCAGACCTCTTATCTGCACCTTGGGCCCTTAAATGATCATTTTAAGGCAAATTATTAATAACTGTGCTTGAAAGAAATGGTCTCTGCAAAAGCTTGTGGGATATTGAATTGTTGTATGATGAGTGTAGAAGAAAAAGGCCGTTTCAATGATAAACAGGAGAATTTGTATAAAGTAATTAAATATTAATTTGTTCAAAAAATATTTGTGACATAACCTTGATATCCAAGAAAGTTTATTAGGGACCACAGGCTACACAAAGCCTTACATGATTCAATTCCTGATTCAACAGAGTTTTATGGCCTAGGGCCTTAAGAACTGTTTATTGTTTTCAAAGACCTAGAATATAAAGAAATGACAAAAATGTAGGACAAGTTTAACACTTGAGAAGGTAATAAGTGTGGTGTCTGATGAGGGGGCCCCTGAGCTGCGGTTGGGAGTACAGGCAGGCACGTGCCTAGTGGAGGGGATAGAGGGGGCAGAGTAGTGGGGTGGGGGCAGCCAGCAGCTTGTTTCTCTGGACTGTGAAATGCCTGTGGGGAAGACAGGCAGAGAGAGAAGTTATTAAGTAAAGCATCGCAAATGCCAGGCGAAGGCATGAAGCTTTTGCTCTTTCTGAAGGAAAGGCTGATGAGGAGAGCCTTGGGGGCTCTAGGGAGAGCACCTAAGAGCAGAGATGGCAATTTTTAATGGTATCAGGAATTCTGGTGAGGCTGTGCTCAGTAACATTTGGAGGAGGGTGGATCTCACTTTTTGTCAGAAGACAGCGGATGAGAGCCAGCATGTCAGACTGTCACGATGTCCTGGCCTCATGCAATGTGTCTGATAAGGCTGTAAAGTATTACAGCAGGGAGGGGCCCAGCCTCTAAAGTATCTGCTCTCTGCCCTGAAGGGATTTCCCAACTTTAATATTTTGAAAGTACTTCACTAAATTCTATCTTAACTACAAGTTGACATTTTGTAATTTTGAAATGATCTCATGGTCATTTGGTTTCCTGAGATGTGCGTTGAATCTCCCAAGAAGGTAGTTCACACCCATCTGGTCTCAAACCTGTTGCTGGAATTGGCTAAGAGTGTGCCTGGGCTACAAGGTGTGCACAGCAAGTGCAAATGCCATACCCACGCTTTTGACGAAAGGCCTAGCTCAAGTCAGACCCTCAATGACTGGTTTGTTTGTTCAGCCAAGTCTGCTGAGCCCCAGCAACATGCAAGGAGCCAGGCCACTTTCGTGAGCGCTGGCCACAGTGACCGTCCCTCCTCTGAAGTCTGCTCTCAGGAGAGTGCGGGCACATCTTTGGTTTGCCTCACTGGCAAGTTCCTCCTTCAGGACAGAGAAGGGTAGTGGGCTCAGCTGCTGGGGGGATCTCAACTGACCACCAGAGAGGAGCAGGTTGAAGGTCATTTCTGAGGGGAACCTGGGGGGTGAGTCTCATGTCTTCTCAAAATGTGTCTTTGTGAAGGAAACAGGATGGCTGGTTGTCTTGATCTGTTGGAGCTGGTTTTAAAAAGTACCATTGACTTGTAAACAACAGAAATTTATTTCTCACAGTTCTGTAGGCTGGAAAGTCTAAGATCAAGGTGCCAGGTGTGTGGTGAGGACCCCTCTCTTAGCTTGGAGAAAGCTGCCTTCTGGCTGTGTCCTCACATGGCAGAGAGAGAGAGAAAGAGAGAGGGAGAGATCATCTCTCTTGTGTCTCTGAAGAAGGGACTAACCACATTCATGAAGCTCCACCCTCTTGTCCTAATTACTGCCCAGAGGCTCTATCTTTTAATACCATCACTGCACTGGGGTAGGATTTCAACATACGAATTTTTAGGAGATGCTAATGGTTGGTCCATTGCACTGGTACACAGGCGGCAGAGGCCACCTGGGCTGTGTCTATGCCGGGTACTGTGGCCGTGTGTTTGATGGCAAAATACCTCCTCCCTAATGTTCATTCTGTGATAGTCTGCTCTGTTGTCACCCCCATTTTACCTTGTTTTCAGAGGGACTGTGTAATGTTAGGTTACTCCAAGCCGAATTAGAACCCAGAACAATCTGGCTCTAAAGCTTGGGGCCTGGTTCAGCCTATACACTTTACCTCTCTCCTGTCCCTGTGGATGTGAAACAGAATTGCTTTGGCCACAGGTAACAGAATCTGACCATGGCCTAAACGGGTGAACCATTTGTCACCTTATTGCCAGTGTTTGGCACTGTGCCTGGCATACATCTAAGACTCCATGTATATTTGTTAAATGAATACAAAAGTGAATAACTTCATTAATTAATAATTCTGTTAACATAACATTTTATTGCAGGCGCTCACTCCTGGTAGTTTCTGGAAGTAACAATGTTCTCATTTCAGGGGTAACAGAAAAGACCCTATGGTGTTTTACCTATGTTGTTTACCACGAACAATTCTGTGCAGAGGCCAAGGCTTTTTTTTTTTTTTTTTTTTTCCTGAGTCAGAGTCTCACTCTGTTACTCACAGCAATCTCAAACTCCTGGGCTCAAGCAATCCTCCTGCCTCAGCCTCTAAAGAGCTGAGACTATAGGCACTGGCCATTATGCCTACCTAATCTTTCTATTTTTAGTAGAGACAGGGTCTCACTATGTTGCCCAGGCTGGTCTCCCATCTTGACCTACCAGAGTGCTAGAATTATAGGTTGAGCCTCCAAACTGGCCTAAGACTTGTTTTAATTTGCCCATTTTGCAGAGGAGGAAACTGAAAAACGTATTAGTTTCTCTAATATGATAATAATATAAAAGAAATTTATGATACGCCAGAGGGAGAGAATTACAAATGGATGAAAGTGACTATTTAATGTATAGGCCCCCTTTTTTAAGGTATAAAAATAAATGAGGAAGGTAGAGTACAAATAGCACCTGCAGCAAATGGAAGGCAAATGGGCCTGCTTTGCTGGTGTTGCCGCTGCAGCCCACCACCTGTGTAATGATGCCCATTTTTCAAATAATTCTGCAGCCTCACACTCCTCAGTCGATCTTCACGAAGTTTCTAGAGCTCTCTGGGCCAGGGGCGGTAGGGACAGCGTGATGTCGCAGCTGCATTCACTGCTCCCTGGGCAGAGTCTGTTGTGCTGGGGCAGGCTGTATGGATGCTCCAGGCATGCTATGGGCAGCCCTGTGAGAGGTGTGAGGGGCTGAGGAGCTCACGTCCCATGGAAGCCAGGCCTTTGCTGACTTGCACAGGTCAGGAGCCCTTGGGTGCTCTGGTCTTTGGCACACACTTATCCTTCCCAAAACTACCAGATAGGTCATCACAAGCTGTTTCTCTAATGGGGAAACCCAGGGGGCTGTACCCTGGATATGTGGCCCCTAGGGGAGGAGTTGTGCACACAGCCCTCTTGCCCCGGGCCTTCATTTGCCCTGAGTCTGCCCTGTGCCACCCAGCCCTGCCTGCAGGGAAAGCTGCCAAGACACTTGTATGGGCCCATTTCTGCCCTGAAATTCAGCTGCACTTCACCATGGCTCCCTGCCATTCAGTAAATAAGTTTCCCTCTTGTTTCCCCACATCCTACTCCATTCCAGGCTTCCCATTCTTTTTTTTTGAGACAGAGTCTCACTCTGTCTCCCTGGGTAGAGTGCTGCAGTGTCATCATACCTCACACCAACCTCAGTATCTTGGGCTCCAGCAATCCTCTTGCCTCAGCCTCCTGAGTAGCTGGGACTATAGGTGCCTGCCACAAAGCGTAGCTAGTTTTTCTATTTTTAGTAGAGACAGATCTCACTCTTGCTCAAGGTGGTATCAAACTTGTTAGCTCAAGTGCTCCACCCACCTCACAGGCATGAACCACCATGCCTGGGCTCAGGCTTCCCAGTCTGAGGAGGCTCCTGACTCTCCACTGGCTACAGATACCACCTGCCTTAATAGTCGCAGCATCCTCCCTCCTCTGTCCACAGCCTGCTGCCATTCATTCCCTGCATGCTAATCTCTTTGTTCCCCTGTCTGGCAAAGCTCTGTGAGCTTGGAATGTTGCTCAAAGCTTTTCTTTCTGATTCCCATTCTCTCTTCACTCTGATCTCTTGGTACAAACAAGCCGGACTGGGTTGTCTCGGTGTGAGCATGGAGGAGACGCATGATTCCCTCCAGGACAGTGTGGGTAGGGTTGGAACTGGAAGGTCCCAAGCCACAAGGGGGACAGGAGGCTCGGCTTGTCTTCAGCTTCCTGCAGCACCAGCACTCTGCACTGCAGGCCGGTGTGCCTCTCTCCAATTTCCACTTGCCTGTCAGCTGTTCTCACCAAGGCCCTATGTGGGCCAGGCTTCTGACTGCAGTACAAGACCAAGCTGCAGGCTGGGTGCAGTGGCTCATGCCTGTAATTGCCTGACCTTAGGAGTTCTGAGACCAGCCTGAACAAGAGCAAGACCCCGCCTCTACTAAAAACATAGCCAGGTATTGTGGTGGGCGCCTGTAGTCTCAGCTACTCGGGAGGCTGGGGCAGGAGGATCCTTTGAGCCCAAGAGTATGAGATTGCTGTGAGCTATGATGACACCAAGTCACTCTACCTAGGGTGACCGAGTGAGACTCTGTCTTACAAAAAAAAAAAGAGAGAGAGAGAGAGACCAGGCTGCAGCACCTGGGAGGCTGTGCCATGAGCTGGGTGCAGGGAGCCTCCCCCAGGCTGAGGCTCTGCCCTTGCCTGGATTGAGCAGCTCTCCGACATTGCACAGGGAAGCAGGGTTCACATGCCACTGCTTTGGGGCTACTTCTGGGTCCACTAATCCTAGTGCCACTCTGCTGCCATGTGGTCAGAGCTGGAGCTGAGTCTGCCCTTGTTTTATTGTGGGCATTGTCCCCAGTGTCCCAGCTGCCTCTTAATACAGGACATACTGGCAGTCAGAAGCTCCCACTGAGCAGTAAGATACCTTCACTTTCTTCAGACAGAATTCCACAATGCAGCCCCACCTCTGCTGTCTCCCAGGGGTCAGATAATTGTGTGCAGAATTTCTGTCTCTTTTGGTCACAGACAGCCAGCATCCCCTTCCTAGCCCTGCTGCTTGGGGACACGGATAGCAATGGTGTCTGGACTTGTAAAGCAGGAGGCCAGGCCCTGATCTGTGGGAACTCTGTGGGGATCCTGGGGGAGAGGGGAGCATCTCCCACAGCCAGCAGTGGGCTGCTGCCTGTTGGCTCTGTGACAGGCTTGCCTTTGTTGAAGGCCCTGTGTTGAGCCACAAAATGACAAGGTCTTAAAACGTGCATGAGCCCTTTACTGCCTCCCAGGACCTAAGGCAGCCCTGGGTCAGGATTACCCAGTTTGTGAAAAGAGTTTGGGGGTGGGGGAGATAACTCATCTGGGGAGTGTGAACCTCCCCAGCACTGCACACACTCAGGTGCAGCAGGGACTAGCCAGGCCAGCTGGGAAGGGCCCTTTGGCCTTACACACAGTGTGAGCAGCAGAAAGGCTCCTCCCACCCACACCTCTAAATTGTTTTAAATTCTTGTACAAAACATGGGCATGATACTGTTACCCCTCTTCCTCCTACTTTTGTCTTTTTGCCTTGGTAGAAAGCCACATGCTATCTAATTTCTACACTTTTGTTTAATGTCTAATCTGTGCTCAGAGCTTACCGCCTTCTCAGAAGACTCATTGAGCAAAACCAACTCATCTGCAACACTGAAGGCAGAACAGGAGAACAGCACTGGAGTCCGCTCGCAGGTCAGAGGTGGCTGCGGCTGCCGGGAGACCCAGAGCGGGTCTGGAGGAGGAATTTCAATAGATTACCTTTGGAGGAACTGAAGTCAGGCACTATTTTTTTTTTTTTTTTTTAAATTCTGGACCTACCTAATTTTATTTTCAAAGAAAATATAGAAATGACTCACCGAAAAGAATCCACATAAAAATGATATGTAGGAGTTTTTGAATAAAAAGAAACCATAAATAAGTAATAAATCCTCCACAGGCCCATTGGAAATGGATAGCAATAATGTTGTGTTTACTGCCTTACTCCCAAAGTGCAGATATTTATTATAATTCAGGGCAATTCGTTGTACTAGCCTGTCATTTATGAAATTCACATCATAGTACTGGAGTAGGAACCCATTTCCTAGGAAGTATTGATATAATAATCTGTAATTAATGGCTTATAAGTAGCCATAGTCACTGTTGAGAGGAAACAGAATGTGGACAGTGAAATATCTGTGTGCATAGCCCATGTCTTGTCTGGGAGTTTCCATCAGGCTTGCTGCTCACCTGGAGCACAGGTAAGTTCTGCCCAGGTCAGGAGGTGGTGGCAGAAGACCACTCAGCTCCAGACCATTGGGTTTTCCTCCACTGACCCTCCGCCGGCCTCAGTTCTTCTGCCGCTCCTTCATCCAGATGCACCCCCCAGAAGCAGGCTCACCATGACACGATGTGAGACCTTGGGCTACAACACAGGACCCGGGTGCTGCTCTGACCCCTCGTGTCTTGTGTTGCAGCCGGAGGGACGCAGGTCCGCAGCACAGCCTGCTCCGCTGCTCCTGAGGGACTCGACACTGGAGACGGTGTGGACTGGAAGGCCAGGGCCCCTGGTGGGTGGATGGTGGGTGGAGGGTGTGCAGAGAGGCCTACCTGGACCACCATGGGGGTGTGCACCCAGCCCTCTCTCTCGTCCTTGCTGAATCTCCCACTGAACTGCTTGGCTTATTCTTGGTCTGCTAGCACTAGCTGCTGGGGGTGGGGCGGATGGGGGCTGCTTCGGGCCTGGGCTTTGCACATGCCCTCTGTCCTCAGCCCCAATCCCAGGCCTGGTGATTAAGGCACCGCAGTGGGCCTGGAAGGGCAGTAAGGAAGCCGGTTGCTCCTCAGACATCTCTCCTATTGGTGGGAAGCCCACTATTAGACTTCATTCCACATGCATTGCATTTTTAATTGCATGTGACAGTTTTTTGCAGGGTGGTAGATTAAACCATTGCAGGGATCAGCTGGGGTTCATGAAGACATTACTTACCAACATGACAGGGACTCTAGAAGGAAATTAAATCAGATCACGAACTTCAATAGAGAAGAAGCCCCAGAAGAGGAACCCAAAATTGGAGATGGGAGGTGTCAAAGGCAAGGTTCTGTCAACCAAGGCATGAACTGGGGTCTAGTGCCCCCTGACATTATAGCTGGGGTCTGTGGGTCATGTCTTTGCTAAGCTCCTGCCCCCAGGGCAGCATCCTTCAATCAGATCCGAATGAGCCCCCAGCCCCTAGGGCCACCTACATGTGACTTTCCACACCAGTGCTGTATCCTAGATAGAAAGCATCCATTCGTCTCTTCCACCAGCCTCCTGGTGTTTACAGCATTTCCTCTTTTACAAGAAACTGACAAGTTTTTAAATGTAATATACTCAATGTTTTTTCTTCTCTTGCTCAATGATATGAAAGGAGAGATTGCATTTAAATAAAAACTGATGGGAAGGCCATGAAGTCGAGAGGGTTGAGATGAAATGAAGGCCCTGGGTCATGAGCCACTGCCATGGCCCAAGCAGTCTGGAAGTTTCTGCTACGGAATAGGTAATGTCCAGTTAAGGTGGCCAGGCTGCTGAGAAACTTGGGAACTGTGGTGTCCTGTGTCCGGTGGTGTCCTGCCTGATGAAGACTGTCAGGAAGCCTAAGCCAGACTGGGACAGCAAACAGGGAGCCTGCAAAGCAGACAGAACGAGAGAAAGTGAGCGAGGGTGAACTCGGCATAAATTACTATGGAAACAGGCCATTTTGTACAATTTTTATTACACTTTCTTAGAAAAGTAACTACTTGCTCTTTCCAGTCTGAATAGTTCTGCCCTGTTAGCCATCAGGTGGGGCTGAGCAAAAGAAGTCTGGACGCTGGAGCCCCAGAGGTCCCAGCAGGTGGGTGTAGGTGGCAGATAGGTGTGAACGGAAGGTAGGTGAGGATGGCAGGGGGTGAGGACGGCAGGGGGTGAGGACAGCAGGGGGTGAGGACAGCAGGATGGTGGGGAGGGCAGGATGGTGGGGAGGGCAGAGGGTGGGGAGGGCAGGAGGGTGGGGAGGGCAGAGGGGGGGGAGGGCAGGATGGTGAGGAGGGCAGGATGGTGGGGAGGCGGGGCGGATGGGGGGGGGGGCGGGTGGGGGGGGAGGCGGGGTGGGGGGGGGGGCGGGGGGGGGGGGGGGGGGGGGGGGGGGGGGGGGGGGGGGGGGGGGGGGGGGG
>CAUYPK010052088.1:0-11693 GCA_963574355.1 Loris lydekkerianus | reverse complement strand
AAAGTACCCAATGTACTCAGCCCTACTATGAAGCTAAACTATAGCTTTCACATGAAGGCTATAACCCAACTATACCACAAGACTATGAGGAAAGGACCAAGGAAGGGGAAGGGAGGGGGGAGGTTTGGGTGGAGGGAGGGTGATGGGTAGGGCCACATCTATGGTGCATATTTTTATCTACAATAAAAAAAAAAAAAAAGGGAAAATCCTAAGGAATTTAAAAAACAAACTGCTAGAAATAAAAGTATATTTAATGAAGTTGAAGGTACAAGATGTGTATACAAAAACAAACAAAACAAAATTTAAATAATAGTTTTGTATACTAGAAATGACCAATGAAAAAATGAAATTTTAAAAACAACTCCGCTTAGAATGACATTGGAAAATTAAAATAACTTAATAAAAGATTTGCAAGATACATACACAGGAAATTACAAAACACTGCAAAAAGAAACTAATGGAGAGATATACCAGATTTATAGATCAGAAAACTTGAATTGCAACAATTAATTTTTGACAAAGATGCCAAGGTAATTCTAGGGGGAAAAGGTACCTTTTTGAAAAATTATGCCAAAATAACTCTTTATGGGAAAAATAAATTTCAATACTTCCCAGGTCACAAATAAAAAAGGATCGTAGGTGATACTTTAATAGTTAAAAAATGCCAGAAGAAAAAATAGAATAAAACCTATGATTTTCTTAAACAGGACACAAAAAGCACAAATCCCAAAAGTGAAAACAATAATAATTATGATGAAGATGCTGATGACTTTATAATTAAAAACATTTGCCCTTGTCAAAAATAAAGTTAAGAAAACAATAAAACAATCTAATTAAAAAATACGCAAATGATTTGTGTAAACATTTAATATAAGTATATAAAAATGGCAATAAACATGAAAACACACTCAAAACCACTAGTTATCAGAGTAATACAAATTACAAACCATAATAAAATACTGTCACACACCATTAGGTTGGCTAAAATTCAAAAATCTGTCAAAAATAAGTGATGACAAACATATGAAGAAATTAGAATTCTCATACATTTCCAACGGGATTGCAAAATGGTACTTGCAACTTTGGAAAAACAATGTGGCAGAATCTTACAAAGTTAAACTTCAATGTATATGACACAGCAATCTAACTTCTCAATGTTCATCCAAAGAAAATAATAACATAATTATTTCACAGAATGACTTTCACAAGTATATTTCATGTATATTATTCATGAATGAATCTCAAGATATTCAATATCAAGTAAAAAAAATCAAACCAAATGTCACAAATAATGTATAATCCCTCATGTGAAATTCTGGGAAAGTCAGAACTGTTAGGTGTAATCTCGGTGGTTGCCAATGTCTAGAATTCAAAGGCAGGAATTAATGCAAAGAACATGAAGAAGCTCTTGGGTGGGGGGATAGAAATGGTCTGGAACTTGACTATGATGATGGGCATATGACAGTTCCGTTCACAGTTACATTCACTTAAATTCACTTTTAACCTGCCAATTTTGGTATTTGAAAATTATGCCTTAATGATGATAAAAAAAAACAAATTCTTACAACTATTTGAGAAATTATTACAGCCCTTAGTGATTCCCAGACTATACCTGCTGTCTTTTTTCATTGTGAAGGTTTTGGAGTTCAGATCCTGGCTTGGATAAGGAAAGAACTAAGGAAATTTCACTCCAAAAGGAGTTGATGGTATAAAGAGCATTTTAAATTGAAGGCCACTCAAGGTCAAGAATCACTGGAGGAGGCTTTCCCTCTATCTGTATACACTAGCCTGGCCTGATCAGAAGATTGAAGGGGATAACTGACTCCCTGTTTACCTAAAAAATTTTGAGGAATGAGGATCAGGAATATAGGTAAACCTGGCCCAAATAATTTGGGTCATAAACACCTGTCTCTCAGGTTAGTCTACAAGTCAATCGATTTCTTCCCCACCCAGTTGTCTTCCCTGGCAACCTCTTAGCAGCCATTTAGGACCCTATATTCCTCAATTTTCCCCTCCCCTATGAAAGGCCTGTATAAAGATGTCTGAACTCCTTTGGAAAATTGGGTGAAATTTCCTTAGCTCCTTCACTAATTTCTCCGGGTCACACAGTAAATAAATCCTTTCTCCCCTTAATTGTGAGTTGATCTTTCTACAAACTTTCAGGGGGAAAGGGCAAGATTCCCCTTATCCCCTACAAGAGCCAGCTATGAGACATCACTATGGCAGGAGAAGAGAGGGTCACACGTTCAGAGGCAGAGCCTCCCATCTCTGGGATACTAAACTTCTTCTATTCCCCTAAATTTGAATCTGAAGGCTAACTTCTATATATGCAATCCTCAGTTGCCTCAGAACTCCTTGTATAGAAGGGTTCTGTTGTTAATTCTTATTTTCAGGTATTCCATGGGTAGCTTATCTTCATAATTCCTTTTGAGAGCACATATAGTGAAAATGACGTGGAGTCCCCCAGGCTAGAGCCAACGTGCCTCAGCTGATCTGGTGGGTTTATGTCCTATGTAACCTTCGCCTCATGGCTCCAATCCTTGTTTTGTAAATTCAACTTTAATCTAAAAGTGTATTTCTTGAGTAGTTGAGAGCAATTGATTTAGGTGATTAACTTTTGAATTAGAAATGTTTTTTTGGATCATGGGTTATGTCAATTATTGTTTATTATGGGTCATGAACTATGCCAATTATCATTTAAGATAAGGGTTCATTATTATTGTTTAAGATAAGGATTCACATGGTTGTTGCTTTGAATTTTAATGTATAAAACTGGGGTTTTGGAAATGAAAGAATAGAACAGTCTTTCTAGACTGTTTGATAGAACAGGATACTCTCAATGTTCTCCAGAATTGCTGGTCTTCTGATAACAAAGATTGGTGGACCTAATCCTGTTCTCTGCTTATTGGCTGACAGTGCAGCTGGACCTCCTTGGCCCAGTAACCCTTTCTATACTGAAACAACACCCGGGTTGAAAAATTAACACTGCTAATGAATTTGACTATTTCTTAAAGGTGAATGCAATTCGCCAAGTACACTTATTTCCCACACATGTTATCTGTGACTCCCACCGTCTATCCTTTTCACGGAGAGCTCTTAGTTAACTATTGGTGACATTGGAAGCTCAGAAGCAATTCTGATTGAGGGTACAGCATTTCAATTAAACGAATAATCAAATTCAAAATGTTATTTGAATAATTTGAGTTCTTAAATTAAGCACGCAGAATTTTTTTTCCCCCGCAAGTAGGCTATAAATTACATTTTCCGCTACATTGGCAGTACACGGGTAATTAATATCTCAACTTTTCCTTCTCAATGTTGATTTTAAAAAAATAAAATTAAATAAGCACAGAACATAAATCAGCACAGCTATCCCAGATTATACGGGATTGCCCATCTCCTGTTTACCCTGTTTTCTCTGGAGTGGTTGCTTCCGTTTTGGAGTTCAGCCTTCACCAAGGAGAGGATGTTACACCCAAGACAAAAGTTTACGTCACTGAAACTTCAATAACATAACAAAAATCCTACTAAATAATTAGTATATATCTCTAAAAAATTAGTATGCATATCTCTAAATATACAAATAATTTTATGTAGAAATGGCATCTGCCATTTATTATATTATTTTCATCGTGACTGTTTTAACCATTGGAGAACTGAAATGTTACTCTCTAGATTATACTTTTTAAATGTTACGTTATTTGGGTATAAAGAACTATTAAATGTTATTTTACAGTAGTCATGACAGGATTTTGTGTGCCAGTTATTCTTGTAAGGGCCTTATTTATACTGATTTAAGTTTTATAATAACCCTAGGAGGATGTTACTTTTACTATTTCCATTTAATACATGCTAAACCTGTGAAAAGAAGTCCCACTACTCGTCCAAGCTCACGGAGCCGAAATGAAACATGGTCTGCCTCTCACCAGAGCCACAGACCCTGACCAGGGTGCTGTTACTGGAGGAAGAGGGTTCATGGGGATAAGTCACCAATCTTTGTTATCAGAAGGCCAGCGATTCTGGAGAACAGTGATAGTAGCCCATGAAAGACGTAAGCAGAGGCACCCAGAGAGGAGACTGGAGTGGAGCTGTTTAGACCAGGTTTACTGAAAGAGGAGGGTGCCTCCTGGACAGTACAAAGGTGGTGTCTGGACCTGAGGGCAGTAAGAGACCCTTTTTACATGGGGACTAAGGGGTGGGCAAATTCAACAGCTTATGGAAAAGTAGGGTCTTTTGGCACAATCTTTGCAGTGGGCTAACCAGACCCTTTTGACTCATTTGTCTTAAGAGAGGGGGTTCAGTATGTAGGGCTGAGTTAGGTCCCCCAATAACCTCTCTAAGACGGTTCTGTTCTTCCATTTCTAAAACCACAGTTATATACATAAAAGTTCAAAGCAAGAACTGTACTAACCCTTAAACAATAGTAAGGAACACTTAACTAACAGTAATTGCCACTACCCATGACCCATTATAAACAATTGACAAAACCCATGACCCATACAAGGACATTCTAATGCAAAAGTTAATCTCTTGAATCAATCGCCCTAAACCACTCAAATGTACACCTTCAGGTTAAAGCTGAATTTATGAAACAATAAGAATGGGAGACACGCAGGACCTCAACCATCCAGACCAGCTGTATCGGATTGACCCCAGCCTGACGGACCCCATCGTATTCTCACTACGTGCTCCTCAGTGCCAGACTGCCCCCTACCCACAGTGTGCATTCACCATTGCGAGTTTATACTGAAATGAGTCTTCTATTTCCTAGGTACAACACAATTCTGATGCCAACTATTGGGAGATGAGTCAACTTTCATAAGTTTGGGGCAGAATCCCTCCTAAGATTGCCCTCACTCAGGCACCAGGCTCAAGCTCAGAAGTTCCCAGGATGCACACACTTCTGACTAACTGACTTAAGAACTGGGAGATTTCCAGTACCCTTGAAGCTCGAACTGTCATGGAATGACTCACAATGCTCAGGAAAGAACCAGACTTATAATTACAGTTTTGTCATAACTGATACAAATCAAGACCAGCCAAGTGAAGAGATGCACATTTCTAGCCGGGAAGCACCCAGGTTCTCAGGATGCCTTACCCTCCCAGCACACTGATGGGTGACTGTTAACCAGGGAAGCACACCTGACCTCTGCAGTCCAAAGTCATTCTTTGGCTTTCATTCTATGGGAGCACCTGATTTAACCATGAGGTTCATGATTGAGCTCAATTTTCAGGCTGGCTTCTCTGGAGTTCAGGCAGTCAGGCTGATGATATCAGGTGGCTTAAAGCCCAACCATCCAATGACATTGTTGATCTTTTTGACCTGACCAGCCCTAAAGCAGTGCTTCTCAATGTTTCTAATGCCATGGCCCTTTAACACAGTTCCTGTAGGTCGTGACCCACAGATTGAGAACCACTGCCCTAAAGCATTCAGGTGCTCAAGGTATGTCACTTCAATCCCTTCATTAGCATAAACTCAGGTCTGGTCTAGGGGGATTACCATGAATAACAAAGACATTCCAGAAATTCTGTGAGTTTAGTCTCAGTCTTAGTAACTGGCACAAAGACTGTGCAAGTTATTATACAACAGTGGATCGATCACTCCAGTGAACACAGCTGCCTCTGTCTTTCTTTAGCATTTCTTGAGAGGCCACACCCCAGAATCACCCTGTGAGCTCCAGAAGCACATCTTGTTTCCTGCCAAACCATCTAAGAAGTGGCTTTCAACAGGAGTAGATAAAATCTCCCACTCTTAGAGTGAGCCCAAGCATGAGACCCAGGACAGAAATCAAAAAGCCATTTCTCCCTCTCTTTCACCCTCTGCATTTCTGTTTTGGAAGCAACCCTCTCTGGTCTCCTAAACACATGTCCCAGTGCTGGGACTGATGCTGCACCCATGTGCCCACAGTGTACTTCTTCTGTCAATGGAAAAGAAACCATAAGCCATACTCTGTGAAATAATTTCAAAGAGGTTTATTCTGAGAAAATTTGAGGACCACGACCCAGAGTCATGCCCAAGAAGCCTCGAGCATGTTTACTCACTGTGATTGGGTTACATTTTTGTTTTATACATTTCAATGAGAAAGGAATTACAGGTAAAGTCACAAATTAATACAGGTACGACATGCATTGATTTGACATGAGAAGGTGACACATCTCCAAGCAGAGCCCACAGGTTATAGGTGGTTTTAAAGATTCTTCAATTGACAATTGGCTGAAAGTGTTAGGCTCTAACAAACCTGACTCCTAGTCAGCAAAAAGGGAATGCTTGAGCTAAGATAAGAGTCCATTAGTCTTTGAAGTAGTTTGCTGTGTATATGGAGGACCCAAAGGTGTGTCTTGCATGCCCTTAGGTTTGTTGTGACTATGGAGGGCCCACAGGTACTTCTTGCATGCCCTTAGGTTTGCTGGGTATATTGAGGACCCGTAGGTGCGTCTTGCATGCCCTTAGGTTTGTTGTGTCTATGGAGGACCTGCAGGTGCATCTTGCATGCCCTTAGGTTTGTTGTGTCTATGGAGGACCCCCAGGTGCATCTTGCATGCCCTTAGGTTTGTTGTGTCTATGGAGGGCCCACAGGTACTTCTTGCATGCCCTTAGGTTTGTTGTATATATGGAGGCCCCAAGGGTGCGTCTTGCATGCCCTTAGGTTTGTTGTGTATATGGAGGACCTGTGGGTGCGTCTTGCATGCCCTTATGTTTGCTGTGTATATTGAGGACCCGCAGGTGCCTCTTGCATGCCCTTAGGTTTGTTATGTATATGGAGGACCCACGGATGTATCTTGCATACCCTTAGGTTTGTTGTGTCTATGGAGGGCCCACAGGTGTGTCTTGCATGCTCTTAGGTTTGTTGTGTCTATGGAGGACCCACAGGTGCGTCTTGCATGCCATGAGGCCAGTTAATACGTCACAAAGCACATCACCAAGAAGAGAGGGGACATGATGAGACTTGTCTGATCTCCTTTCTCATGGATAGCAACTCAGTTTTAGGGGGTCCCTTTGGCCCTGAGGGGGTCTACTTCGTCAGCTGTTAGGGTGGAGGCTTGTGATATTATTTTAGTTCATACTTCCTAAGGCTTTAATTTTTGTTCTGCCAACTTCCATAGCTCCAGTCACTATTTGGTGCTGCCTAATTTTGACTTTCAGCATTTACATGTCTTTCAAAATTAAGATACAATAATTAGTTCAAAAAAATGTGCCATAGCCACTGGCGTACTCACCATCAAACTGTTTAATTTTAGTGTCTCAGTGACACCCTAGTATCTCTTATTATGCCACTCTGCTGTTTCCTAATCGAATCACAGAATTGTGAGTTTGCTCTGGAAGTGGTAGAAGGAAACATCTGATTCTTCTAAAACCTCTCTGCATTTTGAAATCATCTAACACATTACCTTACAATCACACTCCTCAGTTATACGTACATCTCAAAATATTGCTAACAGAAAACAAAATCAGCAATAGTTATAGTTCAAAGATATAACTAGCTCTATTTTATTGTCTTCCAGGTCTTTTGATAAAGAAACTCTTCTGGGATGTGAAGGCATTTTCACACCAGTTTAAAGCTAGGTGATTTTATCTTTGACTTCTCCATCTTTTCACTTGCTCATTAAGTTAATGTACATCTATTTTATGGAGTTAAGAAAGTAGCATAATAAAACACTGTCCTTGATCCTGAACTGATATAGTTGGGGTCAAAAGTAGAATCATGGATTAGTACAGTTGAAGGGGATTTTAAAATTCACCTTCTTCGGTATTATGGCTGAGGTAGAAATAGTGTAAAACATCTCTTTCATCTATTTGCAGTTTGAGCACTTAGAATCAATTTTGATCCTCTTTTCTCAAAAAGTGTACAAAAACTGAGTTCCCTTCTCTGTCACACTCTATGCTTTAGAAACCAAAAGAATAGTATTGTCCTGGTGTGCTGGTTTATGCCTGTAATCCCAGGATTTAGAGAAGTGAGGGTGGGAGAATCCCTTGAAGCCAGACTGAACAACATAGTGAGATTTTGTCTTTACTCAAAATTTCAAAAAATTAGTTGGGCATGGTCGCACACATCTGTATCCCCAGCAACTTGGGAGGCTGAGGTGGGAGAATTGATGGAACCTGGGAGTTTGAGGTGTAGTGAATAATAAATAGGCCACTGCACTCCTGGGCAACAGAGTGAGAACCTGACTCAATATATGTGGTCACTATGAAAGTATTGAGATAGACCATGTTATGGCTCATTATTTCATTTCCAAGAAACACAGTCGGCATCATCCTTTCTGATTCACCCCTCCAAGTTTCAACTAGCTCAGATTATCAGAATTGCTGAGAGGGCTTTATTTGTTTCTGTCTGCACAGATTTTATGTTTTTTGATTTTGGTGTATCTCAAATCTTTCATAATAACCCATATATATGCATGCATATGCACACACACAGAGAGCCACCAAAATGTGTACACATTTTTAAAAAGGAAAAAATATTATACATTTGTAATATGTAATATTCAAGTCACCTTTGACTTCTGCAATTACAAGAGGTACTTGAGGTAACTTGTATTTACTTTTTATTATTGGTATATATTGAGTATTATAATTTCAATTGTAATTTATAATGGTAATTTTAAATTACAATTTTAATACAAGTTTTTCCTTTCTTAAAATATGTATACACTTTGGGGGCACCTTTGTGTGTGTGTGTGTGTGTGTGTGTAACTTCCATTGAATCAATCTCCCATCCAGATTCCAATAATTGGTCCAAACTCCAATCTCAAGTAACACAGAATAAAGGTAAGTTCTCCTCAACCTAACAGAGCACTCACAATAGCACTATCTTCATGGTTTCTAATGCTTCTGCGTACTAGGCGAAACCTGTTCACTGTTTCAATGATTCCTAACATGGTTTGGTTTCTAGATATTTTGTCATTCTAGATATTCTCCTCCAGACCCATTCTAATCTTTCAATGTTCCCTGTGAGACCAAACATACCAGTGAAGCCCAAGGGGAAATGTCTGAGGGTTTGTGGGCCATGTGACCTGGCACAAGCCAATTACCTTTGCTTATCTGTAGAACAAGGAAGGGTGTCTTTCAAAAAAAGGATTAAGGGAAGAGCTGCACCGGGACCAGTGATTGGCACCCCCCCGGACCCCAGAAAGAGCAGCACCAGGACACTCATGGACTTCTGGAAGAGCTGCACTGCGATCAGCACCCTCCTGAACCTCCAGAAGAGCTGTGCTGCACCCTCCCAGACCCTGTGAGAGCTGCACTGGGACCCACCCAGACCTCTGGAAGAGCTGCGCTGGGACCTGCTACCCCACCTGCTGGGCCTCTCCACACCCTGACCAGGGACAGCGGGAGCCGTGCAACCCCGCATCCTCCCTCCTGTACCTTTCCTGTCTCCACACTGCCCGCTTGTCTGGTCAGAGACTATGATAGCCACATGCCCTCCAGAGCCCTCTCTGCCTCTGCTTGGAGCCCTTCTCCTGGCCAGAGACTGCTGCAGCCTTGGGCCCTCTGTGCCAAAGTTACTGGGCACCAGGCACACCCAGAACCGTGTGCACCACCCCCTGCCCTGTTGCTGGATCGGAGGGTGGGGTTCACACTCCAGAGCTGCTCCCACAACCAAAACTCTCTGGTGGGGGCAGCCCCCAAAAAGCTACACAGGGTCACTCCCTACAAAGATCCAACAAAAATAGAGTGATCCTCCTGGGGTCTAATCTCAGAAAGACACCACCCCAACACTGAGGATGGGGAGAGGCACTGGTGAAAAACAATCATGAGATGAAATCAAAGGAAAAACTCTGGCAATATGAATAATCAGAGTAGATCAACTCCCCCAAGGAATAATGGAGCAGACACAACACAAGGTCCAATGCACAAACAAATAGCTGAGAGGTCAGTAATCGAATTCAGAATCTGGATAGCAAATAAGATTGAATTAGAATTCTAAACAGTGCATTAAAAATTCAACGAATTCAAAGACCAAATGACCAAAGATTTTGACACATTGAGACAAGAAGTTGCAGCCCTCAAAGATCTGAGAAACTCAGTGGAATCCCTCAGTAACAGAATGGAGCAAGCAGAAGAAAGGATTTCTGACATTGAAGACAAAGCTTTTGTACGCTCCCCGACGCTCAGAGAGGAAGAGAAATGGAAGGTAAAAACAGATCACTCTCTCAGACAGCTCTGGCATAATTCAAAGAAAACCAATATTCGTCTTATAGGGATTCCCAATAGCGATGAAGTGGCTTCTCAAGAAACAGAGTCTCTTCTCCATGAGATTATGAAAGAGAACTTTCCAGACATGCCAAGAGATTCTGAATTTCAGATAGCTAATAGTTTCAGAACTCCAGCATGACTCAACCTGAATAAGACATTGCCCAGACACATTATAATCAATTTCACTAAAGTTAATATGAAGGAGAAAATTCTGAAAGCAGCCAGACGAATGAAAGCCATTACCTACAAAGGGAAGAATATTAGAATAACTGCAGATCTCTCTGCTGAAACCTTTCAAGCTAGAAGATGATGGTCATCAACTTTTAATCTCCCAAAACAAAATAACTTTCAACCCAGGATCCTGTACCCAGCTAAACTCAGTTACATTTATGATGGAGAAATTAAATACTTTAATGACATTCACATGTTGAAGAAATTTGCCATAACTAAACCAGCTCTCCAGGATATTCTCAGACATATCTTCCATAAAGACCAGCATAATCTTCCACTACAAAAGTAAACCCACCCAGAGAATTTTGATCAAATTCCAATTTCCACAGTCACAAAAGGATTAAAAATGCCCACTGGACTATCGAAAGGCTTATCAATATTCTCAATTAATGTGAATGGTTTAAATTGTCCTCTAAAGAGGCACAGGTTGGCTGACTGGATACAAAAACTCAAGCCAGATATCTGCTGCATAGAAGAATTTCATCTTACATTAAAAGACAAATATAGGTTCAAGGTGAAGGGATGGTCATCTATACTCCAGGTAAATGGAAAGCAGAAAAAAGAAGGTGTTGCAATCCTATTCACAGATGCAATAGGCATTAAACCAACCAAACTAAGGAAGGATAAGGATAGACACTTCATATTTGTTAAAGGTAATAATATGAGGAGATTTCAATTATTAATATTCATGCACCCAACCAGAATGCACCTCAATTTACAAGAGAAACTCTAACAGACATGAGCAACTTGATTTCCTCCACTTCCATAGTAGTTGGAGATTTTAACATCTCTTTAGCAGTGCTGGATAGATCCTCCAAAAAGAAGCTAAGCAAAGAAATATTAGATTTAAACTTAACCATTCAACATCTGCATGTAACAGACATCTACAGAACATTTCATCCCAACAGAACAGAATACACATTCTTCTCAGCAGCACACGGAACATACTACAAAATTGACCACATCCTAGGCCACAAATCTAACCTTAGCAAATTAAAAAAAAAATAGAAATTATTCCTTACATCTTCTCAGACCATCATGGAATAAAAGTTGAACTCAATAACAATAGGAACCTGCATACCCATACAAAAACGTGGAAGCTAAACCACCTTATGCTGAAGGATAGATGGGTTATAGATGAGATTAAGAAGGAAATCACCAAATTTTTGGAACAAAACAACAATCAAGACACGAATTACCAGAACCTCTGGGATACTGCAAAGGCAGTCCTAAGAGGGAAATTTATAGCACTGCAAGCCTTCCT
>CAUYPK010052085.1:0-56388 GCA_963574355.1 Loris lydekkerianus | reverse complement strand
TGAATTTCGGCTCTTTGCCTCTTATCATTATTTTGTATACTGTGGCTCTTTGCCAAGTTTGGATTTTGTTATGCTGCTTCTGAGGAGGGACCTCTGAGGAGTGATCTCTGAGCGCGTAGTCGAACTTGTTCGCCACCCCTGCTCTAATGTATGCAGAAAATGCCTTGGAACGTGTGTCAACATTCTACAAAGCCTGCCTTGTTTGACATTACCACCATTGTTAGGACCTTTTTACAGTAGTATTGCCCTTTCTCTCAAAACAGATGGTACATTGAAAACAACCTCAATTGTCATGAGATGTATATCAATATATGTGCAGATAAATATTGATGGGGCATGTTCTGAAAATGTCTTGGCAGCAGAAAGGATTAATTGGTCATTGGGATATTGGTAGTGTGGGCCATTTGAAGATGATTAAGCTGCCAACGTGTGGGGCTAACTTCTAGAGTTTAGACATTTTCAGCCTTTTCTCTGAAAGCAGTAGGTTTCAAACTGGGGTGATTTTGCTCCCCCCCCCCCCCCCGGGACATTTGAAAATGTCTGGAGACATTTTGGTTGTCACAGTTGGGGATAGATAGGAGGGTCCTCCTAGTGGGTTGGGGTCAGGGATGTTGCTAAGCGTCCTAGATCCACACAGCAGCCCTTCACAATAAACAGTTATCTGTTAATAATGTCAGTAGTGCTGAGGTTGAGAAACCCCCAACTAAAGTGAAGGAATGTTAACTGTGTCCTAACAGAAAAGGATTTTCTCTGTATTACTAAAGATCAGTTCTATTATAGTTGATAGAAAAGAAAATCTAATAATTAAGGAATATACTGGTCTGTATACCACTGTTCAGATGTTTGTTTTTGTTTCTCTTGATAATGTAGCTGATAGTTACATATTTGGACTGTTTGGAACAGGATTTTTTATTATTTAAATTTTTGCAAATACTTTTAAAAACCAAATATTACATATGTTATCAACCAAGCAGATTTTGATTATTTAGTTTGGTTCTAGATGTATGTTTTGCAAGTGATCCTGTTTCATTTTTCCTTAAGAAAATAAAATCCAAAATTTGTTTCATAAAGTTATCCTTATGGCTAAGTCCCTGTGGTGAAATACTTTAATCCATATACGAATTTTTATTTTGAATTCTGGGCCTTAAAGCTCTGTACCTCAAAGTATGGTGTTTGGATGACCTGTGTCAGAATCCCCCAGGGACTATTGAGAAATTTGATTTCCTAGGACTTCCCTCTGACTATCTAGGAATGCACAGTTTTCACAAGCTTTCCAGGTGATTCTTAGGCATATGTGAGTTTGAGAATATGTCTTAGATGTGTACTTACAAATGTTTTCCTTTCCTTTCTTAACTACTTACCACAAATGACGATCTACAACAATAGTACTTGTTTTAATAATAATAACAGCTGGTATTTATTGAGTACCTGCTAAATACTTCACATGTATTATAACTTACTCCATTCTCAGTTCTATGAGGTAGAGGTAGACACTATTACAAATGGGGACATTGTCATAGAAAGATGAAGTACTTTCCCTTGAAGCCGCACAGCTGGTGGGAGTGGAGCTGAGCATGAACACAGGCATTTGGTGCTCCTCAGCTGGAAATGGGTTTGCCTTATTCATGGACGTCCATCCCATCACTCTTGGGTCACCAGTGTTCCTGCACTGCAGGCCTCCAAGATCATTTTGGTGGTGCCTCAGTTTACCTCACTTCATTTTTCCATTTATGGCTTAAACCTCCAATTTGGGAATGTTTATATGTTTGTTAAGACTGAGAATGTTCAGATGTCTATTCTAGAACACAGAAGTTTATGCTCCAGAATATCCTTTTTTCTTATTTTGAAGTCAGAGTCCCATTCTATTGCCCTGGGTAGGGGGTCATGGCATCATAGCTAACAGCAACCTCAGGCTCTTGATCTCCAGAGATCCTCCTGCCTCAAAGTTCCCAAGTAGCTGGGGCTGTAGGCACCCACCACAATGCCTGGCTAGTTTTTTTTTCCTCCATTATTTTTAGTAGAGATAGGTTCTTACCCTTGCTCACGTCAATCTTGAGCTCAAGCAATCCACCAGCCTCAGCCTCCCAAAGTGCTAGTGAGCCACCATGCCCAGCCAGAATATCCCTTTTTATCCCTGCCCCTGAAACGTCCTTGTAGGAGCCCTGATACCTTGGTTCACTCCCCTCCCCCCCAGGGAAAACAGTCATGACCAGCAATAAATTAAATTCTCAGTGTGTTTAGGATAAAGAAAAAAACTTTTTACTATGGACTACAAAACACTGCATGTGATGTGTACGGTACTTTTTTTTACCTAAAGCATCTGAATTTGCCCGATTTCTATCACCCCCCTTCCTTTGTTCTTTCTCCCCTCACCACTCTCCCTCCCACTGCAGCATCTTTGCTTATTGTGTGACTTCTGCCTGGAACGCTCCTCCTTCTCCAAGTAACTCCTGTCCTTCCTTCAGATCTCAGATCACTTAGACCATCTCAGGGAAGAACCTTCCCTCACCTGCTCCCTGGGAGGCCAGAGCTATTGCTCTTGTCACAGTTACCATTTAACATTCTTTTAAGGAGTTATTTGACCTGGAATATAGTAAGGATTCAGTAAAAATAAATGGAACAGGACTTTGGCTCACACCCTAGCTATAGGCAATCTGGAACAAATTGCTTGAAGAAACTTCAACTCAGAGCTCTGTTGAATGGGAAAATACTCCTAGGATATTGGGGAGGGAAAAATGTGTAGTTGGTATTTAGATAATGTAATTATCTGGTCTGTGTAAATTCTTAGCATGGAATTTGCTAGGACAAGATGGCTGCTGCTAGGAGCAGTGATGATTATAGTGATTATTGTAATAATAAAATATGTGGGGTGCACTTCCAACATGCTCTTTCTCACCACTGTCTCCGTGTGGGGCATTTTCACTTCCTTTGGTGCATCTTCCTGCACTATTCTTTGTGATGTCCATCTTTAACAGTGTCTTGAAACAGTGCTAACTTGGTACCCTACTAAAACTCAGCCTGGAGTCCTCAAATAGGTTGTTTGTGGTATACCCATATAAGGGGGTAAGCTGACTTTAGTTTTTGATGTACTTTAACTATACATGTTTCAAGAATTTGGTTCCAATTTGAATAGAAAACAACTTAAGCAGCTGCTCAGACTACATACATACTTTGAAACCTTTGCCAATGAACTTACCCCAAATTACATTTGGAATTTAGTTCATGCTGCTGTTCACTGTAATTCATACGTTTTGAAGGTGTCTGGAATTTATTTTTCTTTAATTGCAGACAATTTAAAATATTTACATTCTGTGTAAATATATGTAAGTGACTTTCACATGGCGGAAATATATAAATGAGTGAAGTAAAAATAGATTGGTTTCTTACTGATATTCTTTCAAAAACAGTTTTCTGTTGCCATTTGCAGGACTTTTAGCTCCTCAAACATTATACTTCATGGCTGGACTCTGCTTCAGCTCCCTCTTACCCTCTGTCAATTCTCTGTGACCCCCTTAGGTGTGTGAAGCTCTGTCTTTGAACATGACGCCAGTGGGTGGCATCCCCAGGGAAATGTGGCTGCCCTGGGTGGCAGAGTCTATGCCATGAGCGATTACAGTGGTGTCAAGAATGTCTTTCCACTGTGTTTTTTAAATTCTTTGAAAATAAGGAAATATTTTTAATGTATCTCATGGAGAACTTGGAGCCTTTCCGACAATGCAGTAGCTGGATGCACTGAGAGCTACGATGAGAAATCGCTGAACTACAGGCTGAGCGTGTCTCATTTGAAACGCTGAAATCTGAAATGCTGTCAAGTCAGACACTTTTTGAGCACCAACTTCAGGCCAGAAGTGAAAAACTCTACACCTGACCTCACGTGACAGGTTGCAGTTAAAATACAGGCACACGACACAGAGGGCTCAGTGTCCCTAAGGGAAAACTACAATTTCCTTCAGGCTGTGTGTATGAGGTGTACATAAAACATAAATGAAGTTTTTGTTTAGATTTGGGTCCCAGCCCCAGGATCATTTTGTATATTGCAAATATTCTGAAATCTGAAAAACTCTGAAGTCCAAAGTGTTTCTGGTGCCAAGCGTTTCAGATAAGGGGTACTCCCTCAGCCTGCTCTGAACCTCCTACCCTGCAGTTGGACTAGCACCGCGGGAGTGTGCCTTCACCTCTTTAAATCACCAAATCCATTGGCCTTGTGTTCGCTGATTGGATTTTGATCTTGCAGCAGTTGACTTGGTTTATCACCAACAGATGGATCTTCTTAAAATCAGGTCATGTTACCCCCTTTCCCAGAAACCTTCCTGTTACTCCAGGTCTGTGGCCTAGCGTCTAGGACCCAATACAGTGCGGCTTCAGCTTCTCTCCCCGCCCCAACTCCACTGCTCCCCTTCCTGCAACCTCCTCTGAGTCACAGCCGTTCATGTTTTTCCTTTCTCTATCTTCTACCCTGACCCTGTCTCTACTGTTCAAGTTCTGCCTGTCTCCTGTGGTCTGTCTGCAAGGCCGGGTCAGCCCGAGTGTAACCCACAAGTGACTAGCCCTGCCTCTGCATTACGGAGCCACTCACGTGGTCTTACAAGCCACTTCGTCTTGCTGTGACTGTTTTGGTGTGGTGCTCTTGAATGATGTAGACGCTTCTGTAGATCAGAAACTTTATCCTGCGTGTCTCTGGCGTTTGCCGTGCTTGTCTCTTGAGAGCTTAGTAACTGTAGAACAAAAGCGGCTTTAAATGATTTTTCATGATACTGTATTTTACATATTTTGTATCTGGCAGTTCAGTGAAATCAAAATGTACTTGGTAGGATATTTGAGGAGATTATTTAAAATTTCATGCAGTACAAGGAAAAATGTTTCATTTTTATGAAAATAATACACTACTATTTTTATGGTGCTCTTCAACCCTAATGTTTTGTTCAGTTTCAATTTGTGTTGTCCATGTGCCGTTGGAGAGAACTCGCTGCCAGAAGGAAGGAAGAGTGTAGTGTGGCTCCTGGCAATCACCCTTCCTGTGGGTCACAGCGCAGGAGGGAGCTGAAACTTGTCCTTCTTGAATTAAGATCGAATGTGGTGACTGTGGTACATCAGGCATTGTGATCACTATTTGAAGCAAACAGCCTGTCCACATTATTAGTAAATGAAAGACCTAGCAAAAAATGTTTAGAAACTTAAAAAAAATAACTTAAGGCTTTGAGTAATTTCTGGTTACTTCCTCTAAAAATTGGAAAGTAATGAGTGGGAGGATTTGGGGGTGGTGCTAATTTCAGGTCTTCAATTGTGAGCCTCTGTCTCTGTGGAACCTTGACCTCTAATTTTGTGCCAAACTGATTTTTAGGACCATGTGCCATTGCCCATGTATGACATTTCTAGAATGCTTATATGTTTTGAGTCCTTGTTAGTCCTGTTACCGTTTTACTCCATCCAAAGTGAATCAGATAAATGTTATAAAGAACATTTCTGGCTGCATCTCAAAATGTGCAGATGCTGTGGTTGAGTATACAGAGCTTACGTTCCAAGGCAGAAGACTCCGACGTTGTCCCTCTTATATAATCAATCTTTCCCTCCGCAACAGAGTTGAAATTCTATGAATAAAGTTGTATTTATTTTTAGAACTCTTATGACAACTAGATACTGACTTTTCACAGAGGTTGCTTGTGTAATTGGGAGTAAAAGTAATTTCTCAAGGGTATGTGTGTGTGTGTTGAAGAGACCTCGCTGAGGCTGTTATTTCTCTCATCTTACCTTTGGAACGGTTGAGCCTTTCATTGATCCAGTTGCTCAAAAGTGTTTTATGCTTTCCCGTCTAGCATTCTTTGTCATTATTGCTTCAGAAAAGTTATTCATTTACTGAGCAAATATTTAGTGAGAGCTTACCTTGTGGCAGGCACTCTTTCAGGCACTGGGATACAGCCTGAACAAAACAGGTGAAGTTGCTGTCTTCGTGACGGAGACAGTACTCTGACTTAAGTATTTAGAAACCAAGACGGGTCACACCATCAACTAGGAGGAAAGAAGAGAACTGAAGAAAGGAAACTTTTGAGAAAGAAAGTAATGAATACTGAACGTTATTCTTATAAAATACATTTTGAGCTATATATTCTCCAAAGTAATTTAAGTCAGTAGGTGATACTGCTTTGGTCTCTCATCTATGTAAGTAATTTGTACAGGAGGGTATCAGAGCTCTGTGTTACCTCCCCAGTTAGATGCCTTAAATGAATATCTCATGTGTAATGACACCATCTTGAAAACAACTAAAATGACCCTTTCCCTTTTACGCATGATTGTAACAGGTCAGAATAAATAGACAGACATCATGTTTGCGTTCAGTCTTGGGAGATATTTGTTTGATTCTGGACAACTAAGGATTAGAAAGCTTCTTGACTTAGAGCTGTGCACGATGGCCGATGGTGGTGAAGGTCGGTTGTTAACTCAAATGCTTTCTTAGGCTGGGTCCGCAGCAGGAAATATCTCTGAGCCCAGCACTTAATTACTTAGCTTCTATAAATGCTTCATGATTGAACTTACTGCCTTTGATTCTCAAACTTTCATTCCTCGTATATTGCTTTATTGGGGCTATTTGCAAACCTGTTTCTTTAGAATATATATTCTTGGCAGAAAGAAACCTCAGTTAATTTTTCTTCTAGATTATGAAGCTTTTTAAACTCAAGTAGGAAGTTTGGTTTGATGCCAGCCAGATGTTTTGTCATGAAAATTGTTGTGATGTAAGAATACATTTATTAATTGGAGGGCGTTCCTGCTATGCCCAAGTAGTCTCAGAATCCTGCTTTCTAGATTCCCAGTTAAAATTTATATCCCTTCTCACCAAATGCATATGTCAGAGTTTATTTTGAAAAGGCTGTTTGTGAAGCCAAGCATGTGTTCACACCAGCATATATGACAACTTCAGTGAAATAATCTTAAAAGGAAAAGTTTGGTTCTTAGAAAAATCGGCTGTTTCCTGCCAGAATGTGACTGGTCTTTGATAGGCCCTAAGAAATTCTACAACATACTGGAAAAGATCCATTTCATCCTTGAGACCTTGGCCTTGAGAAGAATTAGTCAAATACTTCGTCCCTGTTGATGAAAACTTCAACTGGGTGATAGTTGGAGAGCCCTGCTGGAGAGGGTGTATTTTGGGAGGGCAGAAATCAGAATTGGTGCCATGATCTGTTGCTGGGACTCGTGCGGTGGTGACATAGGGTAGGCAGGGCAGAGGAAGCCCTGTGGGAGTTTGTCTGAATGGGGGTTGGCAAGTGCTGGTCCCAGTCCAGTTTGGGGAAGTCAGCGAAGCAGGGACAATAGGAATAGAGTTCAGCAAAGGGAGTTTGGGGCTCCATGTAGGGGACTGAAGAACCCAGGGTGGGGACTGGGACCACAGGTTGAAGGGAACAGGCTCAGGTGCACCAGCCCCAGGCTTCAGTCCCAGACTGAAGGTTGCAGGGATCCCAGATTCCCAAGTGGCTGTGAGTGTTCAATCACTGAGAAATATGATTAGGCATCTGTCCAAAGTATGTGTGAGGTGCCGGGGATACAAAGATGAGTTTGTCCTTTAGGAGTCACAGCCTGGTGCGGGAGACCAACCAGAAAATAAATAAACACAGAAGAAAGAGGAGTGCCGTTAAAAAAAACCCAGGATGTATCCTGGTTTGCCCTGGACAGTCCTGGCTCTTCCTATTGTGGCCACATAATTACTAAGACTGCCCCTTGCACTCCAGAAGTGTCTGTGGGCAGTGAATGGTATGGTCCCTGGGAGATGGGCTGCAGCCCTGCCAGAGGAGCTACGGGTTGGAGTTTGCCCCACGGATGAGGCCTAGAGTTCTAGGCCCAGGAAGGAATTTTCTAGTCTGAGGGAACAGTGTCGACCCAGGCATTCAACATGTGTTATGTGACTGCCTACTATGTGCCGGGCACTAGTGTAGATACTGGGGAGCAAAGAGGCAAAAATCTCAGTTCTGTTGGGCTTATGTTAGCATGGTGAGAGACAATACACAGGGGAAGAAAATAAAATAAAGAACCTTTTAGATGGTGACAGGTGCTGTGGAGAAATGTGGAACAGGGATAGGGGTGTGAGCATGCTTTCTCATTTTAACTGGGGTGGCCTGGGAATGCCTTATGGAGATGGTGATGTTTCAGGACAGCCAGGAGAAGAGTGTTCCAGGCAGGGAAAGCAGCAGTGCAAAGGGTGGGAGGGGAGACAGAGGTAGAAGGGCGTATGTAGCACATCAGCGGTTGGAGTGCCTGTGGTCCCCTAAGGTTGGGGCGAGGGGTGTAAGCTGGGGAGGGGAGATGAGGTGGAAGAGGACAGCCAGACTCGGTCATGGAGAACTTGTGTGCCAAGGATGTCACTCTTAACACAGACAAAAGGAGAGAGAACATCGGCCTTGGGATGTGGACTGTTCTGAGCACACAGGGGAAGAGAAAGGAACTCCAGGAGAGGTTTAACTGTAGGGACCTGGGAGGCTGTTTCCATCGGTAATCTAGACCAGAAGGCACAAAGACAGAAGGCTCATCTGGGGAAGGGGGGTGCATTTCAGAGGTAAGGCCCCGGCTGATGGAAGGGAGGAAGAGGCCAGTCCCCCTCCTGGTGGGGGCAGGGAGTAGCAGGTCCTGTATGCCAGGTGATTCCTGATTCCTAAAGAGCTGAGGTCACCCGGAAACAGCTTGTGAAGCAGCAGCAGGTGCCCAGAGGGGCGAGGCTCCAGGTGATCCATCGGTGTGGACTTGGAACTGGGGGCTTCCACCCTGGCACTTTCCAGTACCCTAATTCCCAGTGTGGGGCAGAGTGGTTTGTCTGGACCTAGGGAAGGGTGTGTGTAGGCTTAAATTCCCCAGGGTGGACTTGGCCACTGTGGTTTAGTCACTCAGCATTTGCTGCTTTACAGCTGTGTTTCTGAAAGCTTTTAAGCAAAATTCAAATTCCTGTTTTGTGTATTGATTCACTGTGTAGCTGTTTTATTTTTAAGGTAATTATTTATTCATGTTCGTTTGTCTGTGACTCTTAACTCACTGGCTCTCTGTGGCTTTTATCTGAACTTCCTCTTAAAAGTGGTCAGGTTTGGGAAGCAGAAAGACCAGCTTGGTGTGCTGCCTCCCACCCCCACCCCCATATTTTCTGCATTTAGGATTGTGAGTTTTATTTTTAAGAAAGTGGAGGTTTTGGAGTCTTGTTTGCTTGTATCTTAAACCTGGTTACTTAAATTTCAGCACTGACACGTTCCCCCCTGTAGTCACTTCCCGTGGGTCTCTGTCTCTTGTTTGTTTTTATCCCTGTGGGGCCTAACAGCAGATGTCTTGTGTTTTCTAATGTAATTTCTGACACCAGGTGTGTGGCTTTTTTCCAACACCAACCAATTTTCTGTCACTAACTGGATGTCCCAATGGTTCAGTTCTGACACGGACTGCACAGGTCAAAGGCTCAGTCCCACAAGACTGCCTCATGCCCTGGCGACTCTCACTTCTGCCCAGCCAAGCACAAACTCGGGGGTTTTCACCATCCTTCCTCAGGTTCAAGAATTTACTAGGACTCAAACTCAGGAAGACTTGATATTTACTGGTTTGGTATCAAGGGTACAACACAGGAATAGTCAAATGGAAGAGATGCCTTGGGCTGGGGGTGGGTGGGGGGTTGCCTGAGTGAGTGTCCCCACCCTCTCTGGCTGTGCTGCCTTCCACCAGCCCGGGAGCTCCCCCCCAAAACCCCTAGCCCAGAATCATGTTGTTCAAGTTTTTATAACCCAGTCTCTAGCTCCGGACTCCTCCACTCCCTGAGGGTGGGGAAGTGGAGCTGAAGGTTCTCACCCTTTAATCTCAGGGTTGGTCTATAAATCTGGGGAACACCCCCTTTCCAAAGATCTGTAGGGGCTCCAGCATGAGTCACCTCATTAGCATGACCTCGGGTATGGCTAAAGGGGCATGTTATGAAAAACCAAAGCCTCCTGTCACTCAGGAAATTCCAACGGTTTTAGGAGCTCTTTGCAGGGGCCTGAGACAAAGACCAAATGTATTTCTTTTTGTACCACAGATGTGGACATTGCTCTTAAGACATCTTAAGAAGCTTGTTGGGGCTGGGCACGGTGGCTCACACCTGTAATCCTAGCAATCTGGGAGGCTGAGGTGGGTGGATTGTTTGAGCTTAGGAGTTCAAGACTAGTCTGAGCAAGAGTGAGACCCCATGTCTACTAAAATTAGAAAAACTAGCTGGCCTTTGTGGCAGGCACCTGCTATCCCAGCAACGTGGCAGGAGGAGGTAAGAGGATCTCTTGAGCCTGAGAGTTTCAGGTTTTATGAGCTATGATGCCATGGCACTGAACCCCAGGGTGACAAAGTGAAACTCTGTCTCAAAAAAAAAAAAAAAGTCTTAGAAAGCTCCTTGGGAAATACTTGAATGTTGACTTCCTGAAGCTAGGCCAAGGTTGGAGTTTCTATGTGGTGTCCTGAATTAGTGGGTTTACTTTTTCTAAGCAATGCCAAACAGTAGTCGAGCAGTTCTGTGATTTTTTTTTTTTTTTTTGTAGAGACAGAGTCTCACTTTGTCACCCTTGGTAGAGTGCTATGGCGTCACAACTCACAGCAACCTCCAACTCCTGAGCTTAGGTGATTCTCTTGCCTCAGCCTCCCGAGTAGCTGGGACCACAGGCGCCCACCACAATGCGCAGCTATTTTTTTGTAGTAGTTTGGCCGGGGGCTGGGTTTGAACCCACCACCCTGGGTGTATGGGGCCGGTGCCTGAGCCACAGGCGCCTCCCTCTGTGAATGTTTTTGAGTGTTGTAGAGAGGCGGCTGCCCAGCCCGCATTTTGAGCATGCGCGCCCAGGCCCTCCCACAGCCCCTTGGAGTCCTCCAGTACTTCTGGCCGTCATCATCTCCGCTCTCTCCTGCGTTACTGTCTGTCTCCCCCTTTCCATTCTCACTAACGTGTGTTACTGGGTTTCTCTTGATTCTGCATCTCCTAGTGGTCACACCATTTATTTTCCTTTGTTACAAAATTATTTGAAAACGCTGGGTGTGCTTGTTGTCTCTAGTTTATCTCCTTTTCTTTAGTAAATTCAGTCTAATTTGCTTTCATGTCCCCACTCTGCGAACACTGTTCTGGTGAAGATTATCTGTGAACCAGCAGTTCAGTCCGAATCCTCCTCCTGTTCTAGTTGTGAGTGACATTTGAGCACGGGACCACCTTCTTCCTGAAGCCCTTGCTTGGGTTTGGCTTTCTCCCCCCCTCCCCCCTTCCCTGTTCGCCGGCCCTGCTGGCTGCTCCATCTCCAGCCTCCATGAGCTCTTGGCCTGTGCCAGGGAGGGCTCAGCTCTGGGACGTTTTCTTTTCTCCAGTGTACACATTACTTAGAAGAGCCCACAGGAGCTTTGACCCCCTCTTCGTGCGGATTCTGGCTCCCTGATTTAGATCTGCGGCTGGACCTATGTTGCTCTGCACCTTGCAGCCCCTGTGGCCCGAGGATTAGCGTGGTGGCCTCCCAGCCAGCCTTCCAGCATCGCCTCTCCTGTCGTTTCCTTCTTCTGGCCTTCACTCCCCAGCTGTCTTTTCTCCACACATGTTATAGCTGCGGCCTAGAGTGATGTTTTTATAAAGGTGTCCCTCAGATCGCTTCCCTTTGCTGCTCACACATCTGCAGCCGTTCCCTTGTGGCTCTCAGGGCTCCTCTTGGGTGACTCCTCACCCCCTTGTCCCAGCCACAGTGACTTCCCTGGCTGCTCCTGGAACTTGCCAAACACTTTTAGGTTTGTTCTTCCCCCACAGAGAGACTGGCTGACACCGGTCAGGAAATGGCTCGGTGGTCAAGGTGAACCTTCTCTGATTATACCTGAAATGTTAACTCCTACCCCAGTCACCCATTGTTCTCTTAGACTACTTTTCTTCAGAGCCTTTGTCATTACCTGACATTTCACTGTGTGTTCATTTGTTTATTGTTGGTTTTCCGCATTAGAATGTCATCTCCTTGAAAGCAGGAGCTTTGTTTATTAATATTTTACATATCCTTACATCCACAGGAATTAGAACGGTACCTGGCATGTAGCAGCCACTCCATAAATATTTGTGGAGTAAGTGAAAGAATGAATGAGGTTAGGGGCCTACTGTTTGCTAGAAACTATGTATAGAAGACATGATCTTTGTCTTTAAGGACCTTCCAGTGTAGTTGAGGAGGGGGGAGGCTGACCACAGAAACAGGTCAGCTTAACATATCAGCATATTCGCAAAGACAAGGAGTAAGTTGGAAGCATAGAAAAACTGGTGGGTTCAGAGATTCTGAAGCTGCTACCTATGTAGACCGTCAAAGAAGGAATTCTTGAAGTAGGGGGTCATTGTAATTTATAGAAAATAAAGCAAAAGAACAGTTTTGGTGGTGGCTTAATGAACCACAGGATGTTAGGAAAGGGAAAAGGTATTTGAGTTGAGCATGTAGAACTATTTTTTAATTTTAATAAAACATTCAAATACCAGTCTGCTAGAGTAATTGGGGGGATTGAAGGATTATTAAGGTTACTCCAAAGTAATAGGAGGAGAGTTTGAGATGAGGGAATTACTTAAAATTACAAACTTATGTGTCTAGAAAACTTGCCATCTTGCATTTTAGTCACCAACTGGAAAAAATTTTCAGACGTGTTAAATATGCCTAGTTGTGTATGTGTATAAGTGCAATATTTTAAGGAGTGAGTGGCGAAGGGCTAGATGTTGAAATGACTTACAAGTGTAAGCAGATGTTAATTCATTTATGTTTTGTGACAAAATCTCTAGTTGCTATTGGTGATGAATCAGTGTTAGTTAGGTGGGGGAACATTTGATACCAGGTATTTTGATTTAAACCTTTAATCAGTCCTATGGAGGATGTACATTCCTTTGCATATGAAACCCTCCCTTGTGGATAGTAGTGTTTTATGTCTGGATGCATGAGTGGTCAGCTTGGGGTCTGAGAAGAATACCTTCAACTGCATTAGGAACATCCTAAGCCTTATAAATAGTGGAGCTTATTTATAAGGCTTCAAATTTAGCAATAAAGGAGTAAGTTAGAATGTATGCATTTTCTCTGATCGTTTTCTTTCAGTCAACAGCAACAGCCAAAAATCAGGTAGCACTGGAGGAGGGAAGGTTTCCCTTTGGGAAACTCACACAGGAATAATTTTAGGTTACCTACTGAAGACCTTAGGTTACCTGATTAAGAATGGAGAGGTCCATTTCCACTTTGATCTTCTGTATTTTAATTAAGTAAGGGTTGTTAAGGGCTCTTGAATGTTTCTTTAGGAATTGCTAGTTTGTAAGCCATTGGTGTGTGTTTGTTTGTTTTGAGACAGAGTCTCAGACTATTGTCCCAGGCTATAGTGCTATGATGTCATAGCGCATAGCAACCTTAAACTCCTAGGTTCAAGCAATCCTTCTGCCCCAGCCTCTCAAATAGCTGGGATTACAGATGCCAGCCACAGTGCCTGGCTTGTTTTTTTGATTTTAGTAGATATGGGGTCTCATTCTTGCTCAGGCTGGTCTCGACTCCTGAGCTCAAGGGATGCCCTCCTGCTTGGCCTCCCAGAGTGCTAGAGTTACAGGTCTGAGCCACTGTGCCCAGCCTGAGCCATCATTTTGATTGCTCTCACACCCTACCTCATATTTTTCTTCATATTGTTGCTGCTTTTTTTATCTTTGGTTATAATTGCCTTGGCCATTATTACTAGCAGAGGCTCATGCATATTTTGTTCATGTAAATGGTGTTACGGATAAAAATAGGGACAATCAAATGGCAAAATCTCATCTGAGGTCAGAGAAAAGTATTTGAGAAAAATGTCACTGAAGTATAAAGATTTTAAAGGCATGAATTATAAAAAGAACACATGTAGCTATTTTAGATTACATGATATGGGTGAGTCATTGCTATCTGGTTACTCATTACCTGGAATGTGCGTATGAGGAAGTGTGGGAACATGCGTCTGGGTGTTTTTTGGGCAATATTCCTAAAACAAGTAGAAAATGATCTGTAACGCTTTGAACTTTTGCTTCCTTTGCATAATGTTACTTGACTTTCATTATGTCAATATTACATGTATAATTGCGAATGCCGTATTTTGTCCTGCAGGCATAGTTTAGGTGGCATAAATAACTTTTAAAACTTGAAAATCTTTGTCATTTTTTGTATTTGGGACTTTAACTTGTCTTTGATGTTTGCATACACGTGGCATTCATCTTTTAATAAGACTTTTAAAATTAAAATCTGTCCTACATACAACCTCTGGCTATGAAATAGAGAAGTTGGATTTGATAAATTTGTAGCTAGTGATCAGTTGTTTTTTCCTTCACGTGGACTCTTTTGCCTAGTTTCTTTTGTGCCACTGTTTCATTTGTCTCAGCACTCTGCTTTAGTATGTGTTCTGTTGCATTCACTTTACCCATTTACCTGCATTCAAATCCTACTGACCTTGCAAGATGTGTCTGGGGTACCACCTTCTATTTGAAGCCTCTTCCCTGTGCATTCAGTCACAGTTATATGGCCCTTATCGTACACTATCTTGGACATCTCCCTAATCGTCTCTTATTTTAGTGTTGGGCTTCTTCAAGAGTCAGCACTTGTTGAGCAGGAACTATGCATTACCCTTACTTTGTCGCCTGAAGATCAGTGGTCTTAAAAATCCACCCAGTATGTTTATCTATAGTTCATTTCAATAACACTATCCCAATCTAATGCATCATGTACATTATAAAACGTATACAAGAACAGGAATTTGTTTTTAAAGTGATGAATAATAATAAAGACATTTAAATTAGAAGTTCTAATATTTTGCATCTATACTCCAATGGCTCATCTTGGGCATATCCTGAGGTGCCCACAATTCAGTTTGGAGGCCTCGTGATAGGTGGTACTCAGGGATAGTCATTTTTAGCCTTCAGCTGTTCTGTGCTGACTGCTAAGAAAACTCCCACCTGTCATAGATAGAAACTCGAGCTTATACCTTAAGTGTGTTTGAGATCTTGTAAAGGGGTGTAAGAGACATGTTGATGGATAAGGAAGGTTCTGCTTGTGTAACAGGCCTTCTTGATTGAAGGCAGCACACTCCTAGGTGTGTCTCTCACGGATGGCACAGTCCACTGGGGGTCACATGGCTCTCCTCTGAGGAGACTCAAATGTCCACGCTGAGAAAGCGCCAGCCAGGGCACAGTTGTGTGGACCCAGCCTCATTGCCAAGGAAGCTGAGAGACCAGGAGATACAGTGGCCAGGAAGCAGAAAATGGGATGGGACTTAGTAAATATGTCACATGGTCTCCTGTCTGCCAGGATTATTTCAGTAGTGTCATTACTGTTTGATAATTCAACTCATGGGTACTTGTAAAACAAGCTTCTGCCTGAATCTAAACATGAGTTCAGTAGTATAATTTACAAAGTCTTCAGAAAGCATTTTCAAGTATTTTTTTCTTTGTAATAACCGTAATCATGGTACATTTCAACATTTCCATTTTAACCTTATTTGAATGCATTTCTACAGAAGTAAAACTCCGCATCCATTTTTCATGTTTTTGTGGTTACTCCTTTTGTTTCACGCTACTGTTCAGCACAGACACTGAGGCACTGGTCACTTTTTAGTTTGTTGTGAACAAAGGCTTTGAGTATTGCCCCATCTAGTTGCTTTGAAATAGTTGATGTGATGTGATTATTACAATTATTTGTGATTATGTGGTTATTTGAAGATGTTTTAATGCTTTGATAGTTTATTGTAACAGATCTATCTAACAGATTTAGCCCACTTCCCATATTATTGATTTTCTTGGAACCAGTGTGTCTGTTGGGCTTACTAGATAATTAGATTCTTATGTATTCATTTGCATATTCATCTGTTGGGAATTTTGGTAAAATGGTTCTAACCGACTTTGAAACTTAAGCCAGTGCAATCTTAAGTTTTGGGGATTCAAACTTTGTCCAGATTATGGTGAATAAATAAAAGTTAGTTTCCCCTGTACTCAGGAGTATATGTGTGTATAAGGACAGCTTTGATTAAGTTATTTTTCCAAATATGGATATAGTCCAAGATGGAAGGTGAAGGAATACAAAATCTTAGAAAAGAATTATTTTGTCCAGAAAGGAGAATATTGGATTTTCTCATAAGAGATGGGGAACTTTTAGGTGGTTGGGTAATGGGTTAAGGGATAAGCACAGAATTAAGAATATGCTAATAATTTAAGTAGAGAGCGAATCTATCTCATCAGTCATCCATTAAGAGTTCTCATTTCTCTGACAAGTATCAGGGCAACAGGCTTTCAAAATTTCCCTTGACTCAGTGGTACTATAATTTTTAAATTATAGTCTTTTTATTCTGGTAAACCTATGTGTGTCTGTTGGTACACTGAAATTTTCCTAGATTTGTTACTATTTTTTGGATGTTAACCATTGTAAGTGAATAAGTAAAAATTTTCTGGGAAATATTTTCTTAGCTATGTTTATAAGGGAGCTCATATGTTGTGAGGCAGATCCATCATTAATCCATCATCTCCCCCTCCCTGCCAAAACAAGAACACTACCTATATGCATGAATTTTAATAATAACAATTACTTTATTTAGTTTTTTTATAGTTCATATGAATGTGAACTGATTATTTTATTCTCTCGCATTCAAAATTAACTGAAGGCAGCTCCCTATTTTATAGTTAATATAATAAAATAAATAGTTTTCTAAAAGTCAGAGTGAAGGCAACAGAAAATAGATAAGACCCAAATAAAAGTTAATACCTTATGTGTTCTATGCTTATAGAGCTTAAACTGTTCATTTCCTGGTAGTCAAAGTAAAAAGGAAGGTATGATCAGTTAGAATATGATGCTTTGCATACAAGATCAAAGTGCAAGATTGCTTAAAAGAGCACAGTGCTCCTTGCCAGTTAGATGTGAAAGAGATTTCTCTTAGGGACTTACGATGTGGAGGGTGTCATCCTGAGCCATGCCTCCCAGGACTTCTTTGCGGAAAACTGAGAATTTTACACAGCTGTTTCTTAGGTCACCAAGTGGAAGCAGAGGACAGAACACCAAGTACAGTTGAGGAAAAGCAGGTGTGTAAGAGGTAGAAATCAGTGGTTGTCATCCTTGGCTGCAGAAACACTGCAGAATTCTCTCCTTATCTGTGGGGTGTCGGGGAGCACTCACAAGGCAGCAGCTTCCTGGATGTTTGCAGCGTGCACCCCAGGGTGAGAGCCATTGGGACAAGTACCTCGCTTATTGATGGTTTGACTAGAGTGAAGGATACAAGGAGCAGATATTTGGAGTGTTTCCTTCAGGGGTTTCCTATTTCATAGTTTGTGTGTTCGTTTATTTGTTTTCTATTTTCCTATGAATGGCCTTTGAATGAAAGGTGGTCTGCAGATAATTGAAGGTGGCTTTCTGGTAAGGGCCTAGAGTACACATGCTCTGTTGCTAATAAAAGACAGATCCTTAATTTAAATACCCACTGGGTGGTACATTTGGCTATCATTTTATGAAAATTCAGGAAGCAAATCAAGACTTCTTGGAGTAGATGGCTCTGATCTCCGTAGAGATATGGGTCCTAAGGTACATGACATAGAGTTGTCTAGACTGGAACTCATTTACTGTGATGGATCAGGCAACTCTGCAGGGTGTGGTGATGGTTCCCAGTCTTTGGTCCTGGGGAGTTATTGCAGAGATGGCATTTTAAAATCTTCATTGGTGGGTATTTGATGTACACATATTTGAGGAGAGCAGTTGCAAGTGAACACGTGTGTGTATGTGTGTGCATGTGTATGTATTAACCTTAAGCAATAAGGCTAGATCTACTGGCATAGAATGGTTTTAGGAACTGGGATTTACTATTTGACAGCTCTGAAAACTTTCAGGATGTCTTCCTTCGGTAAGTGTTTAGTTCTAACATCTCCAGAGACATGTGGCTTCATTATAGATCGCCCCAGCAAAGGCCTTCTGGTATCATCCTGGGACCTGCCACTGAATTGATTGGATTCTACAATATGTCAGATCTCAGTGAGGAGCAGAGGGTTGTCACTATAGCTTTTCTAGACCATCTCCTAGCAGTCTAAGTTAGAAAGATTTTAACATGTGGAGTCTTTGTTGATCCATTCATCCAACAAAAATTTTGAGTGCCTCACCTCTGCAAGTCTCAGTGACTTTCTTGGTGCAGAAAACCTACTCTCAAGGGTAAATTTGGAAAGTTGAAACTCTAATTCCCCTTCTGGGAAGGAGGTCTTTTGCTGGGGGGAAGCAGAAGAGGACTTTGACAGGCAGCTCCTAGTAGCTTTTAGGGGGACATGGTGGAGGAAGAGCCTTGGACTTGAGGGTCTGGAGGGCAGGGACAGCTTCATTTCCATCTTCACATATCTTCCCATGCTGGGCACAGTTCCTGGAAGATTGTAGGCACTTGGTGAATACTGGCTATAGAGCCCAAGAAGGAAACTAGGATGAAAGTGTTAATTTGCTCAGACTGAGAAAAGCGATCAACCTTTTTGGGAGCAGACACAGCGTGTGGCAGCTAGGGACCGTAGGAAGGGTAGGGGCAGCATATTCTCATTAGCTGGCTCTGAAGATATCTCCAAATTGTCTTTGCTCCCTAGTTCAAGAACTAGCAAGGTCCTAGAATATGGCAAGTGCAAGGGTAACCAAAGTTGGCTTGCCTTTTAAAAGTAGATTTAAGGTGACCATTTGACTATGTCTTCAAATAGAATTTATATCTGCTAGCTTTAGGGCAGCGGTTCTCAACCTGTGGGTCATGATGGACAGAACTGTATTAAAGGGCCACAGCATTAGGAAGGTTGAGAACCACTGCATTAGGGAGAATTGCTGAGTCCCAACAAATTATCAAATGAAGAATTTTAGCTAGAGAGTATGAAATAGAGTCTCCTCTTTAATATTCTTGTTTGAGTGTTTCAAATCCATAGGGGTCTGTCCTTCTTTTGTTAGCGTGTGAATGTGTGCTTATAGACGCACATTGGTTTCTCCTTTATTGGGTTATTTATAAATAGTTGGTAGGCAATCGTAGACTTTGAAAATGCAATACGTTAATCTTACTGCTTTTTATGCATGAATAGGAGAGAAAACAATGTTAAGATTCATTTTACTAATTTATTCTGAGCATGTACTATGTGGCAGTGCTAGGCACTTAGATGGTGAGTCATAATTCCCACTCTCAAGAGAAAGAAACTCTAAACAAAAAGTCTCCCGAACTTAGAACACCACATGCTAAGGCTGTAGTAGATGGATAAATGGGTGTGCAGGCTAGGGACTCCTAGAACGAGGTGAGAGGCAGAGAGTTCCAGGGAGATGAGCCAGGAAAGATAGCTGGGCTGGCTCCAGAGGAGAGCCTTGCTTGCTTTGTAATATCTGTAGCACATCAGTGAGAAAGAAATCAAGCTACAAGCTCTTTGAGACTGGGTTTGTATGAATGTATCCTGCCTCGTTTTGAACTCTCTGGGTAACTAGAAATCACTCTGGATATATGCAAAGAAAAGGAAGCTGTCATATTGAAGATATAAATTTGTACTGAGCTTATATTTTGTAATAAAAACACATAGAAGTATGATGCATGTCTCTCAGGACCTGATGCCTATCTGGAGAGTGCCCTGGCAACTGATCTCTGTTCTCATACAAGGTCTTACCTACCCAGGACCTGATGCCTGTCTTTGGAGTGCCCTGGGGCCTAATCTCTGTTCTCATCCAAGGTCTTATCTCCCCAAGACCTGATGACTGTCTCTGGAGTGCCCTGGGGTCTAATCTCTATTCTCATCCAAGGTCTTACCTCCCCAGGACCTGATGCCTGTCTCCGGAGTGCCCTGGGGTCTAATCTCTGTTCTCATCTAAGGTCTTACCTCCCCAGAACCTGATGCCTGTCTCTGGAGTGCCCTGGGGCCTAATCTCTGTTCTCATGCAAGGTCTTACCTCCCCAGGACCTGATGACTGTCTCTGGAGTGCCCTGGGGCCTAATCTCTGTTCTTATCCAAGGTCTTACCTTCCCAGGACCTGATGCCTGTCTCTGGAGTGCCCTGGGGTCTAATCTCTGTCCTCATCCAAGGTCTTACCTTCCCAGGACCTGATGACTGTCTCTGAAGTGCCCTGGGGCCTAATCTCTGTTCTCATCCAAGGTCTTACCTACCCAGGACCTGATGCCTGTCTCTGGAGTGCCCTGGGGCCTAATCTCTGTCCTCATCCAAGGTCTTACCTTCCCAGGACCTGATGACTATCTCTGGAGTGCCCTGGGGCCTAATCTCTGTTCTCATGTAGGGTCTCTTGCCCCTCTATGCTGTTCTGAGAAGATTGTTGCTAGCTTCCAGGACTTGAGTCTTAAATTCTTAGTCTAGGTTTAAGTAGTTAAGTAGTTTCCCAAAGTTTGGTGATCTTGAAGCCCAAAGTCTTTTATCAGATCATTTCCCCCACTGCAGAGACTGTGGCAATAAATAACTAACTGCTGCTTGCAGATCCAAGCGCTACTTTCTCTCAGGTATATGTGTTATCTGTATATATGATTATTTCAGCATAGTCATTTTCTTGTGGCTGCTTTCCAAACATACTGACATGACTTAAAAAACTTCCAGGCAGATATTGGGTGCACTGTATGTGGGTTCACTTTGCTGTGCCTTCGGTGTGATGGAAGTGTACCAGAAAAAGGTGTTGTATCAGGACTTGCTGGGTTTCAATGTTAAATCTCCCTCTAGCAGTTGGTAGATTAAAACTTTGTTGTCTAATCAGCCCCTGCCTAAAGTTGCAGGCCAGGCTCTGCTAGGGAGAGGTGGAAAGTCAAGGAAAAGGGAAACTTGGAAGCTGGTGGAGGAGGGAGTGACGTCCTTGTGGTTTAGGATGATGACTCCAGGAGGGAGGAGGAGGAGGCTGCATGGAAGCGGGCCTGTGGGCAGAGTGTTTATAGTATTTTTGGTTTACCCATTCTTATGGGGCCATGTTGAAGCCATTTTTGATATGTAGACATTTTAACAGTTTAAAAAATATAAAAATAGTAATCAAATACTGTGCAGAATAGACCTGGCATCTTGAGCTTCTCTTATTGTTGAAGCATCTTTCCTAGGGTGAAACCCAGACAGGGGAAAGAGAGGGAATGGGAGTGAAAACCCTCTGGAAGACACACCCTTGTAAGAAGTCCTTCCTGTGTTAACCACCCTTGGTCCTCTTAGAGAAAGCTGTCAGTCACTATATGCTCAGAGCCTGCTCATTCTCTGAGGGGGTTTCTTTCTTTGTGGTCTGGATCACAATCCTATGATTTTCCCCTTGAGTCACTGATTTTCTTTTTAAAATTAAGACATGGATTTGGCTAAGTCATTATGGAATTTGCTGTTTTCTACACATTCTCTATGTCCCAAATTTGCAAACTTTATTTGAATAGGTACATCATAAACTCTGGGCGTGGGGGGAGACGGGAGCCTCTGGCCCCGGGAAGAATCACTCCAGTCAAGACTGCCCAGAAAGTCCTGAGATGCGCTGTTAACACTTCTCTCTGGTGCGTACACAGCACATGCATACCATACTGAAAATCAGAGTACACCTTGGAACCATAGTTTGGGGGACAGAACTGATACAACTTGCTTTGAGTTTTAACAAAGTCATTATAGAATTATTTAAAAGCAAGCAGTGGGAACCAGATTTAACTGGTTATGAGTGGAGAAAGTCATGGTTATAAAAAAAAAAAAAGATGTTACATTTCGATAGCATTTTGAGGATGGTTTGTGAAAATGTCTTGCTTCACTATAAAAAGCTGAAGGCCAAAAATTAAGAACATACCTGTGTCAATGACAAAGCCAGTGACAGAAAGGAAGGGGTAAGTTTCAAAGGTAGTAATGCCTGGATCAAAAGAGCAAAGCAAAATTTTTATTTAGATTTTTTTTTTTTTCCTGTTTTTTTGTTGTTGTTGTGCTCTTGTTTTCAATAGGTGACAGAGACCAAATCACTTGGCATTGACTACATTTAATTTTCTTGTTAGATAGTGATTTCTTGAAACTGAGCACCCATGGGTGGGGATGATACTTCTCTGCCTGACATCCTCTTCACACATAAGATGTTTATTGGATTAAGAGGTACTGAATTCTTTTAAATTTATTTCCTTTATGGTATCATGATATGAATTTAGTTATTAACCAGGAAACCTTAATATTATTCTTAATATTTTTATTATTTTGCCAGTTCACTTTGCTTTCTCCACAATAGTAAGAGGGTACCAAAAAAATTGTGTCCACATTTTAAGCGATGTTATCCATATGTCACTTTTTGAAGATGAATTGAAAGTACCTTTACTGGTCCAAGAGCACCTAGACATGCTGTGCACATCGTTTCACCTACAATTCAAACTAATCACTTTCACTTCCAACAGGATTTCTTAAAATGTGCGTGCCTTTTTTTTTTTTTTTTTTTTTGCAGTTTTTGGCCCAGGCTGGGGAACCCGCCACCTTTGGCATATGGGTCCTGCGCCTTACTCCTTTGAGCCACAGGCGCCGCCCAAATGTGCATGCCTTTTTTTTGGCATCCCCAGTATACGCAAACTCAGACCTTCTGGTCTCTGTTATCTATGTGTGCATGTGCAGGTATCTATTTATATTCAGGCATATCGTTCATATTGGTTGTTTTAATTGAATTCTGCTTCATTTGAAATGGCTGCAGATCTCTCGAACATTGAACGTACTTGTGACCTTGATTCTACAAGGCAAACCCACTGATTTAGCCCACCTGGCCTTTTAGTACCTTCTGGAGTGCCTGCTGCATTTCAAACACTGTACAGGGTGCTTAGTAAACATCCTTTTCACAGCTCTGTGAGGCTTGAAGCACAAACCAAAGCTTGAAGAAGTTGATTACCTTTCACTCACTACTGTCTACTTCCTTTTGTCTTAAAACTAAAGCAGAATGTACTTGGGGTTCTGGTTCAGATGGCATCTCCACCCAGTGCCTTCCTTGATAACCTCAGCCAGATCTCTGCATGTAGGCGGTACACGGTGCCCCACAAGGTCCCCAGCACAGTGCTTTCTGTTCTGGGTGGCTATCCTGCGCCCTGCCCTTTGACTGGCATGAAGCTGTGTCGCCCTTCCTGTTGGGTCCTGTGTACTTAATAGGTACTTGGGGCTATCAGAATCAGATGACGCACGATGGTTTGCATCTGAATGTGGTAAAGAAGAGGTCCCTTGACTGTACCGGCTAACTATTTGGGATGTGCATGTGAAGTCCCTTACATCAGAGGCAAAGTTAGACAAAGAAAAAGACACAAAATGGCCTACCAGGAGGTCACTTGTATGCTTTAAATCAGTAGGGAACATCTGTGAAAAATCACTTAGCGTTTAAAAAACTTGAAATCATTCTTTTTTACTTTCATGAATAAAAAAGTTCAGCATTAGATTCTAAGGGTGATTAAGAAGGTTTTGGAATAATTTGGGGTAAGTGTTCTCATGGATTAGTTGCCTGTAATAAAGTCATAAAAATTTACCATGAAGTTAATAGAAATAAGTGATTTTGCCTAGAAGTTTTGAAATGTTTGTTTTGGGAATCTGTTTAAATTGTATTTACCTTGAATTGGAAAGGCTATTCTCTTAACTCTTAACTAAATAATTATTTTAAGGTTGGTGAAAAAAGAAGATGGTTAGAATTCTTTTCTTGAAAGGGATAATGAAAGTACTTTAAAAGCTATTGAATTTGAATTAAGAGCCCAAATCAGGTGTGTTCTGTTAATTTCTGGATGGAGGAAATAACATAATTTCCTCCTTGCTCTCTGCTTCCTCTCTGCCCCTGTCCTTACTCTTCTGCCTTGGAGTTTAGATTTTATAGCTTTCCATGACATGTTTCTGTCAGTAAAAGTAATTTTTCTCCTTTTCTGAATGGCTTTAGGGGTTTGTAGATGTGTTTATTACTTGCTCCCACCTCCATTTTTGGGGGAGACTTAATTAAGTGTCTTCGCTATGATACTTTAAGCTTCTAGAGGACAGATCCTCTTAATCCTCTGTCCTCAGAACCCTCACAGTGAGAACGGGGCCTGTTACCTCCTGGATATCCAGGAAGCCCTTGGGAGCCTGCTCTGGTGGTTGCCCTCACCCTGCTTCCAAGCCCTTCACACTTGACTGATGTGTGAGGTAAGGCCCTGTAGTGGTGAAAATGGATAAAGGAGTGGAATTGACCTTTTTGTTGTGGACCTCTTACCAAGCCCAGTAGGATGCTTCACTGTGGAGAGCTTCCCCTTTGGTGGTTTGTTTTGTGCCTAGGATATTTCTGGGTGCTGTTTTCTTTGAAGCTGTTGAAGTTCCTTGTCAGAAGGAAGTCCTCAGTGGCAAGGCTTTACTACTAAATTCCAAAGAGCAGCCAACTTCCAGGCCATGAAGGCAGATGTTTCCTCATTTCTTTTGTATCTTAAGTCCAGTCCTTTTCCTTCCTGGTGTAATTTAGTCTCTCTAAATCTCTTATCTGCTTCCTAAAGTGTGTCTCCAATACCTAGATTTTGCAGTCCATCTTCAGAAAAGAGTCGCCCCTTGGCTCAGTCTACCGTCTTGCCACTTTAGTAGAGGAAAAGATGCTATAATGTTGAGTGACTGTTTCTTAGCAAGCTGGCCTCAGACCTGGTCTCCATTATGATTTGTTAATGGTCAGGTCCATGATCTTGAAAGAATTTGGGTGTATTCCTACGCTTCTTTATTATAAGTGAATTACATAAAAAATTTCTAAAGTTTGGAAAGGAGACCAGCCTTTAAGTTTTGGATTATTGTCTGTGACTAGGATGTGAATTTTGATATAAAGAACTTTGCTTTTTAAATCTAATGCTGAAGTGAAGAAGAATTTCTTATCTGATTATCTAGAGATTTCTGTTGCTTCTTTAAACATTATAATACGTGTGTGAACCATTTTGTTTATACATAACATTCAGATGTTGTTTTCTTGTCTTGACAAGATTAAAATGTATTTTAGTGACCCATTAAAATAATGGGAAACATGACATATGTTGAAGTTGAGCTGGGCAATCTATGAAATTTCACAGAAATACTATGGGATTTTTGAAAACCCATATGATTCTAAAGGAAGAAGAAACTTTTTAATGCCTGTTTGTCATGTCTTATTTTAAAGCCTGACTGTTGAGCTTTGTTTATTTTACTGTTGTCATTCCAGAACAAATGTCATTTTAAAGTGATTTATCCTGATGACATTATTCTGTTTTGTTGCCTATGGAAACAAGTTTTTTTTTTTTTTTTTTTTTTTTTTAAAGTTATGTAGCCAAAAGAAAGCAAAGTGACTACTTACATTTAGGATATAAGAATATAAATGAAACTAGAAAATGAAATGTTGATAAAACATTCTAAGAAATATGATTGTAGGTCATTTTTTAAGATCATTCTCAACTGCATTCTACCATCTGTTGTGCCATGGCATAGTATCTGTTTTCTTGTTACCGAGGTAGGGTCTTGCTCTGTTGCCAAGAATGGAGTGAAGTGGTGTGATTGTAGCTCACTGCAGCCTTGAACTCCTGGCCTCAGGTAATACTGCCTTAGCCTTACAAAGTGCTGGGATTATAGATGTGAGTCACTGTGCCCAGCCAGCATCTTTCTTATATTGGGATAGCAACTAAAGACTTCTTTGAGTTTAGATGTATAAAAAGAAAAAGTATGATGTTCTGTTTTGTTTTGGGGGCCAACTGTATTTGTATGGTGTATCTTCTTACACTATAGTTTTATAGTTGAGAGTCTCAACTATATGTGCCTACATATATCCATTTTAACATTCCCTGCCTTTTAATTGGAGTATTTTGCCCATTTACATTTAATATACTTACTAATATGGTTGGACTTAGTTTGCCATTCATTTATTTTCTGTTTCCTTTTTCTGTTCTTCTTTTACTGCTTTTTGAATTACTTGAAATTAAAAAAAATTTGTACTTCCATTTATTTTTTAATATTTTGTCTATAGCTTTTTGTATTACTATTTTAGTGGTTGTTCTGGTGATTATAATATACATTCCTAACTTTTTAGAATCCATATAGGGTATTGTCTCACTTTATGTGAAATAGAGAAACCTTCCAACCATTTAGGTCCATTTACCATCCATCCCCTCCTAATCCAGTCTTTTATGAAGTTTTTTTTCACATTCTTTCCTTATTACTTTATAGTATACCTTTTGGCCATTGCTATTTATTTAGAAGAAAGTGTTATTTTTGTTTTTTTATCCTCTCACTTTAAGCTTAGATTGTTAGGAATGTTTACCAGTGTTGTGGCTATGAGAGAATAATTTTGTTGTGTAAATAAGTTAATTTACTGGTGCTTGTACTGGCATAGGACAAGACTGCACTAAAGTGTTTTGAGATGAAAGTATAAATAAGACTTAGTTTCCCTAAATTTCTTCTTAAAATGTGATAGGATGAATTTCTGGCAAAGGGCATAACACTAACTCAACAAGATGATATTTTCCAAGTAGGGAAATGTTTTTGAATTCAGAATATAAGATAATTATAGATGTTAAGATATCTATAATAACATTTTATAAGGAAAGCTAACATGGTGCCACTCTTTAAACAACAAAATAGAAATGCAAAGCACGCAAAGCACACCACACATAATTCCCTTTCTCCTTTTCCTTGTCTTCCACGTCGTTCTTGGAGACTACCTCAGCCCTTGTTTGAGTTCAGTATGACGTTACCATTGGTGATGCACATGGAGGTTAGCCATTTTAAAAAAAATATACTTTTTCGGTTACCTAGTGTAGAAACACCCAATTTTTAGGTCTGAAGCTGTCTATGAAAATTGACACTGAGCTATTTTAAGAGGCCTAGAAGGGGAATTTCTTTGGTATGATTTGAAAGTGCTCTAGAACTCAGGATTGAATGAAAGGGAATGCCATGTTGAGACTATTTGAGGAAGAAGATTTGAAATCATCGGGTGTAAACACTTACCTAAGTTCAGGAAAGTTTCTTGAGACAATTCTCGTTCTTTTAAATACTTCAGCTTGTAGTTGGAGAGGACCAACTCCAAGTCCTCAGAATAGATTAGACCTGCTTTGGAGAATGATTGCTCAAGCACCACATTAGCAAAGAGCCAGAGGGTCTGAAACATAGGGCTGTGTTTGGGAGAGCATAAGCTTTAGAGGTGGTGGGGTGTCACAGATGCCTTTCCTTTTGTTCACGTGAGGTGAAGCAAACTTATAAAGGAAATGGCAGGGTGGAGAGCATGGAGTTTTGGGAAAAGAAGCCCTACCATCACTCCTGATGACCACGGAAGCACCACTGTGATTAACACTCTGAATAGAAGTAAGAAGGGAGAGGAACATAAATACCAGCTGGACAATTTGAACATGCAACCCAGCATTCCACCCTGACAGAAAATAACAGATGAGCCCCAAACCAAACTTGTGAAACCTAAAAGTGATAGATACAGCTGTTTGAAAGCATACTTGGTGCTAGGGTAGGTTTGGCTCTCAAAGAACAGCCATTTAGATGATAGGGAAATGAAGGGGAGACAGCATTTCCACGTCAGGCTGCCCCTATTCTTGGAGCTCAACTAGAGGATAGAAGACGCAGATGAAACCATGCTCTTGATGTGGTAGGACAAAAACCATGTTTACCCCCTTACGTTATCGTCACGATATTATAATTAACTGTTCATTTCTGTGTGCGGTAAATAACAATGCTGACACGGTCACAAAATAATGCGAAGCATATGGGTCACAACTGTTTTTAACTAAAAACTTCTCTAAAGATTTATTTAGGTTCCTTAATTATAGAGTGGTTTGGAAGACTGGCATGTGGTTTCAGTTTATAGTTATAAATGTTGGCAGTGGTGATGGGTACGTGCTCAAGTTACCAGAGAGGAAGAGGAGCAAGATTGGGAAGAGGGTTTGATTCTTTAGGGCTCTCCCTTTTGGCATTTTTTTTTTTTTTAAAGTGAAGTCAAGATCTGTATTTATAAGAAATAAGCATGATGACATCTATACTGTACTTGAGATGGGTATGTCTGGAGTACAAGTTCATGTCCCAGTGCTTAAGTGCTTAAATTGGTAAAATTTTCATGTCACTTATTGAAATTTTATGAAATTATTGGCTCTCAAGAGTCCTGAAATAATATCCCCATTTAGCCTTTCTCTTATATTAAAATTATACTTCTCATTATATGAATCTGGCCCTGTCTTTGAGGGCATGAGTTAAGTAATTCCATCTGGACAGAAAAGAAAAAAATAAATGTTCAACCTAGGTGTTTTGACTTGAAATAAACACATGGCAGCATCGTTTGGTGATCTTCCAAAACTTCCCGTGTGTGTATGTGTCTGTGTCATGTGGTTGTTTGTGTGTGAAGTGAGTTTGTGCTATTTTGGATCTAGTGATGGTGTAAGTAGAGCACTAAATTGCGATCCTGGGAGCATGGGACAAAGGCCTGTACTAAACAGTCCATGAAGAGTTGAGAGAATCCGACTGGAAAACTGCCTTTGTGTTTGTTGTTAACATGTTTTCCTGCATTTCTTGCCAAGGATGATAATGAAAGCAGCGTGTCTGAACTATTGTGTGAAGTTGGGGGAGCAGAAAGAGAGGAAGGCCAGTAAAAAAAACCTGAACAATACTTTCCTTCCCTGCATGAAGTTCTGGGGGAAATGAATTTCCTTATGTTTACTATCTTCATGGAGCTCACTTTAGTAGTGACTTTGCTGTTGCTTAGTTAGAATCCACTCATTTATTCATTCATTCCTACCTTGGTATTGGTTACATTGTACGTTCATAGCTGTGGACGGCACAAAGATTAATCAGAAAGAAAGGTTCTGTCTCAGAGGAGCTTATGTCTGGTAGAGGGATAAGAAGATGTGTGCATAACTCGTTATAACACAGAAAGATTTTCAAATATTTATTCAGGATTTATAACTTTCACAGTGCTTTTATACACTTCTGGTTTTGTAAATGAAAAAAAAAAAAAAACTCCAAAGTTTAGGCAGGAAGAAATGATATGTTCAAGGTCACGAAGGTGGTAAGGTACAGATTTGGGGCACAGGGCATCACATCTAGGATATTTCCCACCTCCATATTCTCTCTGTGTTTCCCACCATCTCCACTACGCAGTAGTGCTCAGAGTACAGGTGAAGGCTGACACCACAGCAGCTGTGAACCTCGAGCAAGGCTTGGTTGTGTAGAGAACATGGTTGAAACGGCTTTGAGGGACAGAGAAGGATCAGGATATACTGTCCCAAAGGACAGCTGGAGGGAATTATTACTTGTTAAAGACCTTGGTGCCAGATGTTTCTATTATTTTCATTTTGTCTTTTATCTACACATTCATTCAACAAATGCACTTAGACTATGTGGTACTTATCACATGCAGATGACAAACTCACTAATGTGGGGGTCACAAAATAAGACTGGGGTGGCCTTCCTTGAGGCTTCACAATGGTCCAGCCAGAAGATAAGATGTGGTAACAAATGGTTGTAAGGGAATATGACAAGAGGCAGGGGATAGAAATGTGATTCACAGTGTTCCTGGGATAAGGTTATGACTCCGCTGAGAATGGGATCGTGGGCTTCTCATGTCACTTCTCAAGACCATGTTTCTTGAAGGAGGCTGACATACTTTGCAGGGATGTATGGAAGATCAAATCCAGTTAGGCATACAAGTATGAATACATTTTCACTGAACCTCACTCAGCTCCTGGCACATTGCAGATGAGCAACAAATTGTCAATATTGATGACTTCACATGTCTCCTGAAGAACAGCCAAAGTCTCTGATGGGTGTGATGTGGTTGGCTAGATTTAAACTCTTCCTGTATCTCTGTCTTCCACTAGTCTCCCTGCTCCAGATTGGTCTCCCTTACCCGCGCCCTTATCACCCTGTGATTCATCCCAGATGCAGAGATGTTGCATCTCATGGTCAGTAGTGGGGGTCAGCTCTGGCTCTATCTCATCACACTGGCGGTGTGATCTCAGCAAGTTATGTCCTTGCTTTGTGCGTCTCATTGTGAAATTTAAAATGATTAAACCTAACAGGCTTCATGAGAGTTCTGAGACATGGTAAAAGTCACTGTTATTCATTCTAATTACTCTCTGACCTTGCCACTGCCCTGTGTGTAATCCTGTAGTGAGGTTTCCTGTCAGCTCTATTTTTCTTCTTTAGAATTTGCTGTGTGTCTCCTTGGCTCATCTCTCCTCCTGATATTTTGCCTTCCAGCTACATGGAATTAATCATAAAGTCTCACCTTCATCTCCATGATGTTTTGGCCTTTACTTTTCCTAAAAGCCATTTATCTTGTTAATACATTCTTTAGGACTTGTTTTTCAGCCTCCTGAAGATCCTCTAGGTCTAATCCCCAGCCCTGTGAGGTCCCTGTCCTATAGTGTTTTGCACATGTTTATCATTGGAATTACTGTTGGGTTTCATTTTTGCTTTGTGTATTTCTTCTCCACTTTTGAACAAGAAGGGGACATGTATTAATTATTGCCAGATTCCCAGTTTGTTCTTGACACAGATTAGGCTCTCAATGTGTTAGGAAATGATTTAGAAGGACTTTACCTATTTAATATAGGTTATCATATTGTCAGAATTATTTTTCAATTAGCTAGCTCAGCAGGAGGACAGTCCTGGCCTTACTTGATAGAGGCCCTTTGTCATCCTCAGGTAGATGACAAACTGGGGAATAGGACTAGACAAGAATGGTGGCAAACCCAGTAATACCATTTTGCCATTGGTGGATCTTGGCATTTCCATCATTTGTCTGCAAAGGCAGTAGTTCTGTATTTAGTTTGGTTATGGTAGCATCAATTATTTGGTGTTTGGTAGCATTTTTGTAATGTTTGGGAACTTTTTTTTTTTTTTTCTCATGGTATTATAAATCCAGTGTATAGTCCTAAAAAAATCTCAGTTTATAGATGTGTTATTTAATATTTTCTTCTTGGTTTTTCTGAATTACTTAGATTTTAATATGATAAAAAACATAAATGGAACTTGTGGATTAAATAAAGCATGCTTTTAGAGTACAATGAATCAGTTCCATTTTTGGTTAATAGAGAATGCATGGAAAAAGCAATCTTGAGCAAAAAGAACAAAGCTGGAGGCATCATATTTTCTGACTTCAAACTATACTACAAGGCTATGGTAACTAAAACAGCATGGTACTGTGGTATAAAAATAGACACTTAGATTAATAGAAGGGAATCCAGAATCCAGAAATAAAGCCACATGCTTAACAGCCAAACTGATCTTTTGACAAATTGACAGAAACACACTGGGGGAAAGGACTCCCTTTTCAAATTAATGGGTGTGGGAAAATTGAATTGCCATACACAGAAGAATTAACCTGAACCCCTATTCCTCACCATCTGCAAAAATTAAAGATCTATTAAGATTGATTGATCAATCAAGATCAATTAAAAACTTTAATGTAAGATCAGAAACTATAGAAAGAACTAGAAGAAAACCTGGAGAAAACTACTAGGAAAAAAATTCATGACTAAGACCTCAAAGACATAAGAAGCAAACACAAAAAAAGAGAAATAGGACTTTCTGAATCAATAGAGTGAACAGACAACCTGCAGAATAGGAGAAAACATTTGTACACTATACATCTGACAGGAGACTGCTATCCAGAATTTATAAGGAACTCAAACTCAACAACAGCAAAAAACAAATAATCCGATTAGTAAGTAGGCTAGAGACAATTTTTCAAAAGACATCAAGCAAATGACTAACAAGTATATGAAGAAATGTTCAACATCACAAATCAGAAAAATACAAAGTAAAACCACAATGAAGTATCATTTTACACTTACCAAAACAGCTATCACTAAAAAGACAAAAGTAACAGATGTTGGCGAGGATGCAGAGAAAAGGGAACTCTGCTGTTGGTGGGAGTGCAAATTAGTACAGCCTCTGTGGAAAACAGTACAAAGATTACTCAAAGAACTAAAAATAGAATTACCATATAATCCAGCAATTCTACTCTTGGATATTTACCCAAAGGAAAAGAAATTAATATATAAAAAAGATGACTGCACTTGTATGTTTATTTACAATAGAAAAGGTGTGGAATCAACCTAAGTTTCCATCAGTGGAGGATTGCATAAAGAAAATGTGGTATATATGCACAGTGGAATACTATTCAGCCATAAAAAGAATGAAATCATGTCTTGCACCAACATGGATGGAACTGGAGGCCATGATCTTGAATGAAACAACTCAAACACAGGAAAACACACACACACACACACACACACACACACACACACACTACAGTGTTCTCACATACAAGCGGGAGCTAAATATGGACACGTGAAGCAGAATGTGCCGTGGACAGTGGACACTCAGTGGGGGTGTGGGACATGGTGATGGGAGGTGCTGGGTGGGGACAATGTGTGTTGCGCTGGATTTACCACAATGCAGTGTTTCGGTGTCCCAAAATTGCACTTGTACCCCATGCATATATACAAATTTAAAAAATGCAACTAAAAAGAAAATGAATGGAAAAGGGTAACAGGTGTGACAAAGAATAGATTTATTTATTTAAGGATTTGCAGGAAATAGACTGTGATATGTCAGCTTGCTTCCTAGGGCCTATCAGAATGACCCTTTCAGGAACTAACAGTTCCATTTGATAAACCCCTAATAAAGCTGAATTCTAAGCACTTTTCCCGTTATCTCCTGCAGCTTTGCCCTGTCAGATGAAGCATACAGATCCCTTCGAGATCAAGATAAAGACCAATGTATTCTTATTACTGGGGAAAGTGGAGCAGGAAAAACAGGTAAGGTTACCACCAAACAACCTTGTTTTCCCTTCCATAGAAGGTAAATGCTGCACTGCACTGGGTGAGGACAGCAAAGGGGGCAATTGGGAGCTCATTAGCAACACCTGAGGACCAGGCCTCTGTGAGGGTCTCTTTGCTGATTAGAGGCTGCAGATTAGGATCATGGAATGTCCTCTGGGAAGGACTTGCCTCATTTCTCACATAAAGAAACAAGGCACCTGTCAAGGGGGTTCCAACCAATATGCAAATTTAGTGCTGAATTCTAGGTCTTTCTAGCTCAGTCTTTGGGTGCTTCAAGGTCTTCTGCCTTTCTTCCAAGACATCAAAGCCTATGGAGTCACTTTCCCAGCAAATGTCAATTTATTCACATTTTAAGAGTTTTCAGTCACCTCCTGTCTTTGCTAAACAGTGAAGGGAGGCACCAGGAAAGTACTTAAATTTTCCTCTAAAGCCTGAAACATTGAGATTTTCATATTTATTTTTTAGATGCCTGGCAACCTTTCCACAAAGCAATCTCCCAAATTGAGATGTTTATGCTTTCTAAAAATTGGAGTCTTAATGAAATCGGTTCATATGATTGATGGTCTTAAATGAGACAGTGACTTTATAGATGGTGCCCAGTTACATGGGAAAAATTCAGAGAGCCACACTCTCAGACCCCACACTTGGAAAAGTTAAAACTGCTGTTGTCAAATTTTTTTTTTTTTTAAGGGAACTGATGAGTCAATGGAGGAGGATGGTGAGGGAAATGGTATTTTCCTAACATTTCATGTGCAAAATGCTTTGTTTTATAGACAGGAATCTGATAATTGTTTATTTCTTTCAGTATGTAAAGGTGGGATTTTAAATGTCTTGATTTAACTAATCACTTGACTATTTAGTTATCAGACCTACATTTTGAGACCCCATTGATCAAGAGAAGAAAATCTGCCATAGGTGTTGTTGAGTCAAATGATTGAATGAATTTTCTTCATAAGCTCTCAGAAAGATTTGTGTTTTGACAAGCTCCCTATCTGCATTGAAATGCTTTTGCTTCTATACCTACCCCTTCCTCCACTTTCTGTAGGAGCACTCCTCCCTGCACTCCAGTGTAGCTGCAGAAAAAGGGGCTAGATGGGATTGTCCAGCTCCTCCCTGAGCCCTTTGGAGATACTGCACCACTTCTTTAGGGTTGTGGGTGTTCTGGGTGGACAGAAATGGAAGGAAGAAGTCTGGCTGGTAAGCATCTTAAGTAATGGAAAGCAGAGTATAAATTTGAGTTGTAGACCATCTAGATCCTCCACATGACCTGGCCGTATCCTTCTTTTGTAGTGATGAAGGACTCAGCACATCACTGAATTTGTCATAGAGATCCAGCTAACAAAGGTTCTTCCTTAGCTTCAGTTCAATTCTCCCTTTACCCTTGGTCTTCAGTCTGCTGTCTAGGACCTTACCAGATTAGTCTACTTTCTCTTCCACTGGACACTCACTCACTAATTTGAAGTCAACCATCATATCTTCCTTAGGCTAAAAATTTCCTTTTCTTTGAAAAATTCTCATGTTATATATATACACTTATTCATTCATCCAGGAAAAAAAAGGACTGAGTACCTACTGGATGAAAGAACTATACTAGGTACTAGTAATATGCTGGTGAGCCATACTCTATCCTTGACCTTATCAAGTTTACAGTCCTGTAGGGGAAATACACAATAGCTACTAATTATATGTACACATATATAGTAGCACCTATATATACCAATTACATATAACACAGGGTGTGTATGAGAACATGTAACAGGAGGATGGATGCTTCATGAAGCTGCATACCAAGACGTAAACAGAGGGCAGCACCTGTGGCTCAAAGGAGTAGGGTGCCGGCCCCATATGCCTGGGTTCAAACCCAGCCCTGGCCAAAATCTGCAAAAAAAAAAAAAAAAAAAGGCAGAAGTAAACAGAATACTTGAGGTTTGGTCCTGGTTATAGTGAAACTATTACCCCTCTTAATGTGGATAGCAGACTTTAGGTAATACGACACACGTACTGTGTATTGACTCACACTGGACTTTTCACCAAACAAGATACTGGATTAATAGATTTTTGCACATTCTCTTAGGTCAGCTCTTCTAAATCTAATGCTGCTCAACAAAATTATTTTAATCTACATGTAAAGTCTTCCACTTATTTTTTTATTAATTTTGGTCCATTGTTAACCGCTTCTTGAGAAACTGATAGGTTCTAATTCTGTTTCTTCCCTGAGGATTGCTATCATCCTATTGATTAATCATAGTAACTAATCTACCAAGTTGAGCAGTCCCACATGCTGGGCATTGTACTTATTTAGCATACGTATGAGGTTAGTATTTTTGTTATCCCCATTTTTATGACAGGAAAATTGAGATGCAGAAAAGTTAAGCACTTTGCCTAGTGAATAAGTGGCAGTGCTGGGATTTTGAATGCAGGTAGTATAGTTCTAGATTCTCTGTTTTTATCCACTGTATTAAGCTGTTTATCTGTACTTGAATGATTCTTTTTGAGAGCCACACTGCTATCACTTGTTTTGGTAAGTGTCCTTCGTTTATCTCTCAATGCCTTTTTAAGGGAGGGATGTTTTGTGTCTCTGCTACTTAATTTAATGCCTAGCATACAGTAGAAAATCACTACATATTTTAATGATTGAATGAATGTCATTCTCCAATCCAAGGAGCAGCCTCCTATCTTTATTCACAAAAATATTGCGCAGGACCAGGCCAATGAAATTGCCCATTCTCATTCAAAATATAGTTTATCCCATCACTTCTTGGCCTTTTGGCTAAGATAAGTGTAAAATATAGGTTATCCTACTAAAAGTTAATTGACCATTTCACTTAGTGATGGGTATCTTTATCTTCCTGTATTTTTTCTTTAGGTGGTCTCAACTATGCTCTGATAATGTTAATGCTTCTCCATTTATACTTCTTGTCAGAATCTCTTATCTGATCTCCCAGATAATATATTCAGTGCCTCTCTGACATCTCCATTTGGGCATTTCATCTGCATGTCAGACTCAGTATATATAAAACAGAACTCTTGATTTCTCTCTATACTCTATCACCAAACTTTCTGGTTTCAATAAATGAGACCATTCATCAACGTAGTTATCAAGCTACAAATATAAGTGTTACCCTTGATGTCTTCCTTTTCTATATTTCCCACATCTATTCCATTTTCTTACCCTGTCAGTTTTATCTCTAGGATATATCTCATGCCAGGTTCTTTCTTCCTTAACCTTTGTGTCCACATGCAGGCTCCATCCCAGAATCTCCCTTGACAACTGTTGATAGCAGGTCTCTTTCTTGCCTCTCTTGATGACCTACAATTCCTCTTTGGAGACCTCTGTCTTTGGCTGTATGGTTTTGTTTTTTTTTTTTTACCCGTAGAAACTTTAATAGAACATGAGAATCTTGTCCCTTTTGCCCCTTGCTAGTCACTGACCAGTTCTTCCATGTGAAACAGAATTTAGTTCTTAGCAGCAGGGCAGCTTCTTGTCAGTCTCTGGGCTGACCATTAAAAATGGCATCAAAGCACATGAGAAACTCTGTCCCAGCTGAGGCGTTTGTGTCGCTGCTGCAGCTCATGCCTGCCCCTCCCCCAGTCCCATTTGACTGTATCTACAACTGCACCTGTTCACTTCACATAGCTTCTTTTTTATTTTCTCTTGGAGGAAGAGATAAGAATATTCCTAAGCCTTTTTAGTTTCTAAATTCTTCAGTTGTTTAGGTAATTTTCTTTATGACTAATGATGCTTTTTTGGAGATGGGGGGATATTCTGATGATCAGGTTGTTCCTAAGTGAGTCACCCTAAATGGGCTGAGGTCATTGGCTGGATGGGTCTTGGGCAACTCTTTATCTCTGCTGGAACATATGTCCCAAGTAGACAGCACATCCACTAATTAGCCTTGTCAGCATGTGACATCCTCCTTCTCGGGAGCTGTTAACTCCACCTCCTGGAGCCAGACTCCACCTCCTGGTGTCCCCCTGCGTCCTCATTATTGAAAAACTGAGTGCAGGTTGCTGGCAGTATTTCAGAGGATTGGCATTCATTTTTTTCTTAGGAAAACAACACCACCTCATCCCTCTGGTACAAATCTAGTCGTAGCAGGGAGCTCATTCTTCTATCTTGTGTTTTTTTCTTTTTTTGATATTCAGTGCCTTTGTCACCACTTGAAACCCCTTTTGCCCTGTCATCGTCCCTGGGATTAGTGCCTCCTAGGATCCCTTTACCCTCTGTCATAAGCTGGAGAAAGGGCAACTGCTTCCCAGGGCTGTTGCCTTTTGTTCTGGTAGGACCAGCAGCACGAGACAGGTACTGCGCCAGGCGGGAGACTGGAGCCGGCCCCGCAGCCAGCTAGAGCACTGCGTCTCAGATCCTGCCTGTGAAGCACCACTCCCACCCCTCACCCGCCACTGCTAACCAGTACTAGAACAATGAAATAAGACTTAGAAAATTTAAGCCCTCATTTTTTACTTTAGATTCAAGAGATAATACGAACTACTTAATTGCTATAAGAACTTTTAAAAGCCTACTGTCTTGAATAGACTGTATTCTATTAGTCTGTGAAATAGAGAATTTTGAGTACTTCTGGTTCTCGGACCATACTTTGAGTAACACTGCCTAGACCTCACTCTGAGCATATGTCTTATTTCTGAGCTAATGTGCCCCCTAGATTTTGTGAGGAACTATAGTTCCTGGTGACTCTACTGTTCATTATCATGGAAACTTCTAGTGTAGGGAGGTGGATACTACTCCTAAAAGCTACTGCTTTTCAGTTACCCATTTAGCTATACATTTGGTAGCTCCTAGCCTGTGAGCCCTCCTCACTTACAGAACCCAACAGCATCTCCTGCCTCTTAGTTCCCATAGAGATATGGAGTGGTTTGCTGACTTATTTCTATGCTTTTCTACTTTCTTTTTTTGAAAGCAATGGTCCAAAAATTGCCTCAATTTCTATTATGGTTATAATTGTCATTAGACTATAACATTGAGTAAAGCCTAGAATTTATGTGTTGTTAAAAGTCTGTTCCATGGAGCTTACTTATGGGAAAATGAAATGATGGAAGATAATACAGAAATTGCAGCATAGCGGTGTGGAGAATCTGGGGTGGGGGTTCATCTCGGTTGAAGCAGAAGAGGGGTATCAGGCTGTTTTGAAGTGCTACATCATCTTAGTAAATTTATTTCTATGATATGTCCATATGTAATTATTAATAATTTTGTGTTGGTAAGTAAATGAAAGACTAACTAACATTTATTGTGGTCCTGGAATGTACTCTCTACTTTACATGTAATATCTCTTTTCAAGAAGAATCTTTATATAATTACCATGCAATATCAGAGGATTTATTTTATAAGAAGTAATTAACTTAAATAGGTCATGAACCCCCCTTGGCAGATGATGATGTTATTGGCCTTAAACACTGGAGATGTCTTATAGAACCACAGGGTTCTATAACTGGGGCACTTAGGGAGAGGCATGAACTCTTTTGAGTCCTTTGGGGTGCTCTTTAATTCATTACTGCTTGTCTAAATAAAAAATTCATCAGGCCTCATAAAAGTGCTCAAGTATTTATAGGCAGTGAACTCATAGTTCACTACTGTGAATACAGTTTGTGGAGGACCTTTCAAGTGCTGATGGGGGCACAAAGGCAGAACATGAGGGAACCTTCAGGATTACATTTTTCCAAGGATATCAGAATAAATTGCCAGGCCTGAGAAGATGATCTTGACATAAGAAAATATTATAAATTATCTGGTTTTTAATTTTACAGTTACCTCAGTTTGTAGGAACTCTTCAGCCATCTGCTAGAAGAGTTATGAAGCCTGTTTTGCTCATTAAGAACTTAGGTCCATGGGGGTGGTGCCTGTGGTTCAGTGGGTAGGGCGCCAGCCCCATATATTGAAGGTGGTGGGTTCGAACCCAGCCCCGGCCAAAGTGCAACAAAAAAACAGCCGGGTGTTGTGATGGGCACCTATAGTCCCAGCTACTCAGGCGGGTGAGGCAAGAGAATCGCTTAAGCCCAGGAATTGGAGGTTGCTGTGAGCTGTAACGCTACAGCACTCTACTGAGGGTGATAGAGTGAGACTCCGTCTCTAAAAAAAAAAGAACTTAGGTCCTAACCCCTAAATGACCTTCTGTTACTTTACATCTGTGATAGTTCTCTGACCTGGTCAGTGATAGAGGTGCCATGGATCTACTGTATTGTAAACATCAATGAGCATTTTACACCACTGAAAATATCCATGTTGAAGCAGAAAAGCTACGCAAACTAAAGGCTAACATGTGGTGAGCTTTTGTTTTGGTTTCTTCCCCATGTGAGAAAGGCCCCAGTCAATCTGTGTATTTTATATGAATTACTAGAGACTTTGTACCCTCTTTCAGAAGCAAGTGACATATAGTTTTATTTCAATGAAAACATCAGTTGTGACTTCTGTTGTAACAAAGGTTGCATCTCTCACTGTAAGACCCACGTCAATGGGAACAGTTCCCCACTGCCTGTTGACCTGTTTGGATATATAGGATGCAGGTGGAATATTTTGCAGCACAACAGACTCAGGACTGCTGAAAAGATGTTCCCCTAGGTTGCAGGGTGCTTGTTTCATTGTACACAAACATGACCTGTTTGACTTAGGTATCTTTACCCTTTAGATCTCTGAACTACCATATCTCAGTCCCTAGAAGAACTTGGGTATCTTAAACAAGGAACTAGAGAAGTAAAGAGGTAGATAATACATCAATGTGAACGTGTGTAAGTAAACGTGGCTTTCTCTGTGGGGTGCCATGTGACCTATGTGATCAGTGTGGGACTGCTGGATTAATTTATTAGACGCTTACCTTGAGTAAGCCTTGTTTATATTCATACCTTCTCCCCCCCCACATAATGTTTGAATCCATCAGAAGCCCCCCCCACCCCCCACACACATCATGTTTGAATCCATCAGAAGCCTGCTCAGTTAACTTGCATAGGTTTAGACATCTTAGGCGTGAAATTTCCTTGTGACCTCATCACAAATGTCTTTCAACCAAATGTTGCCTTTCCTTTTTCCATTTACCTTCTGATATTTTGCAATTCTTTCTTTCATTAAAAAATTTACTGTATAGGAATTTACATAATTATATGTCATGATAATTACACAAAATATATTAATGATATTATTAATATAATGTATATTATTCACAATGCAGTGCAAGATGTAGAGCATACAGAATTATACTGGTTATTCTTATCTTTACAAGACTTAAAAGTCCTCAGAATCACGAACTGTCATCCTTAACCCCTTTCTATTCTTCCTAGAAGTTAATTCTGATCTAGATATTCTGATTTGGAAATATTTCATTATGGGCCATTTGTCGATCAGTGTAGAATATGTGTTAAATACTAGATATTCTGTTATTTTCGGTGAGAGATTTTGACCCCCCTAAACTTTGTATTTTATTTGTCTGACTAGTGATGAACTTAAAGATTTGTTACATTCAAACATATGTTTGTACATGAATTTACATTATGTAAAATATCCATGAGTTAGAGAAAGCGATGAACCAAGAATTGATTCTCAGCACTGTTGTTATACTTTGCCAATTTTAAATGCCAGTATCCTTATGTTTAACAGTCTACATAGTTCAAAACCAGACTTTGAAATTTGGAAGAAGGTATCCATTTCTTAATTCTCCTCAAAAATTTAGTATTTTTCATTTATCAAGGTTATTACATAAGGATGAAATTTGTACAAATATATACATATTTGAATACAGATTCAAATTTATTTGAACTTTAGCACCAAAGAGCCAAAAGGAAATGAAGCAGAAAGACTCATGAGATAACTATTATTTCCTGGTTCCTGCATAGTGAAATATCATGAAAACAGTTCCTTAAACTATGTTGACCCTTGTAACTCATCCTAACTGGTATATTCATTTCTCTAAACTAGTGCCTATGTTATGAACTACATGAGTTAAGGATCAGGTATGTGCAGAACAAATTATAAGAGTTGTCTCTTTCGGACAATATGACTCTTAATTTTGTCTTCCAAAAACAAGCCCAGTAATAGAACTCTTGAAAATAGTTAAGAACCTGATCATTCGTAGATAGATATAACCTGATTGTAGAAACTTTTGAACAACTTGGAAATAAGTTGTTAAAACAAGTTGAATTGTATCCTTGAACTGGATTTAAAAATTATGTTTGAATTGCTTAAATAGCTTTTAAACTTAATAAGAGCGAGTCCTAATTTCAATTTAAATTAATCCATCTTTATGTGACAGTAGATACTCTGGGTTTATTTAGTGTTTAATGGCCAGGTGATGTAAGCCTGCCCAGATTCCAAGAGATCTATTCCTAGTGCCATTTTCAAACAAATTTGACCCTGAGAGAACCTAATCCCTCCTTGTTCTGCCCACTACAAAAGTCTTAGAGAGGCCAACTCCATTCTAGCTACCACCAAAGGGTTCTCGTTCTTGGTTGATTTCCCCTACTCCAAACAAGACATTTTGTCCTTGAGGTCCATCCGGGACAAGAACAGGATGTCCAGAGAACTCAGTGTGGCCACATAGCTGAGGCTTGAGGTTTGGCTACAGTAAACTCCATAATTACCTGAGTAGTTATAATTATTTCTTTTGCCTAAAAGAAAACTCACCTTTTTGTTTTAGAATGTATACATGTATGTGTGTGTTTATATATTGCCATAGTTGAAGGTAGTTATTTTGTCTATAAATGTTTTCAGTCTCCTCTTACAGATGTAAAAGACAGGGCAGACATTTATGTCAAGAAAGAGGCATATACATAGTGTCTGCGTGAGTGTAGGTGGGCCTGGGGAACAAAGAGTGTCGCTGAGCCGAGGAAGAGAGATATGAGAAGCCGGGGGGTGGGTGCTTCAGAGGCCAGACTACAGGCTGGAATGCGCGGGAAGTGGCGCAAGAGTTGGCCTACAGCTAGAGACAAGTAGCATGGGTGTCAGGACAGACTTACCTGGTCTTGAAAGGCAGAGAGCCTGGAGAGAGCGTGTCCCAAAATGACCAGAGAAGAGTTCTACCTTGAACTGGTGGGTGGGTGGGGGGGAAATGTGGCCCCAGGAATAAAACAAAATGTATAATAATATAAACTTTTCGTCTATAAGTGACAGGTCAGGATAGCTGGAATGGAGCAACAGGACTATTTACATGTAATCCACCTGCTTTTATCTCGTGAAACCCTGAGAACTTTGGAAAACGTAGTCGAAACTCGTTAATCAGTGAAGGATGTGTGATGTAGACTTAAGTCCATTTTGCATTGCTGTAAAGGAATACCCAAATCTAGGCAATTTATGCAGAAAACAGATCAATTTGGTTGACAATTTTGCAGGCTGTACAAGAAGCATGGCACCAGTGTCTGCTTCTAATGAGGGTATCAGGAAGCCTCCACTCATTGAGAGAGAGTGAAGGGGGAGCAGGTGCGTCTCATGACAAGAGAGCGCAAGGGAGAGGGGTGAGTGCCTACACTTGTGTAAACCTCAGCTCTCCTGTGAGTTAATAGAGTGAGAGGTTACTCATTACAGCAGCGAGGGCACCAAGCCGTTCATGAGGGATTTGCCTCCAAACACCTCTCACCAAGCCCCACAACCAACATTGGCGATCAGATCTCAAGATGAAATTTGGAGGGGACAAATATCCACACCAAATCTTGGACAGTGGCCTGTGAAGGAAGGGTATTGCAAAGATGGAAAGGCTATTGTTTCTCAGTTATCATCATTAAGGGGACACAGAAGAAATCAGCCATCACAGACCACTGGAGAATCCGTCCAGACTCATTTTCATTACCCAGGAAGGAAATTAAATGGAGACTTCACTGCAAGCATTGAAGAAGTAGCCACCCTTCACCGTAGTTCTCCAGACTCCACGGGACCGCTTACTTCCCCTATGCCCTATTTGCTAGTACCCTTGAGAACAGTCATCCTAGGACTTGAGAGCATATGTGACCTGCAGAGATTTTTGGTCCTTGGGGGCTCCTGTTGATGCTTTTAGGTTCCTCAAAGGCTTTAAAGCGCATGTTGGGCTGTGTGTCCAAAGAGGCATTCCAGTTGCTCATTTGAGAGTTCCTCAGGGGCAGAATGGGACTGGAGACCCTGCAGGTCTCCCTATGAAGAGCGGCAGTGAGTGATTTGCCCCGCTACACCCTACACCCATAGGCAGAGGTACCCTCTCTCACACCGCAGGCGCAAAGACTTGAGACAAAGCAAACCTAGGAAAGATTGGCTTTCTTACCTTGACTGCCCAGACCAGGGAGTACATTTTATTCTGCTGACATTTGTAGTGCAGCATTTCCTGGATCCTGATTATGGAACACTAAAGCAATGAATTTGGACAGCTCAATGGGAAATAGATTCCATGGCAAATAAGTGAGGGAAACACAGCATCCTAGATCCTTTTCCAGAGGTCAGCAAGGCACACGATCATGGTAAGGGCTTGGAGAAGCCCTTGGAACAGAAGGATTGTTTCACTGAACCTCACCCACTGTAGCCCCAAATTCATTTAACTTTGGACCTCATTTTCCTTGATTACCTATTAATATTTTTTGGATTTCAAGGTTAAAAGAATCAGATTCTAGGAGGCAGATGCTGAGAAGGGACACGGACTGATAAAGAAAGGATAAAACCACCCAAGACACATTTTGTCTACCCGGTCAGTTTGAGCTAAGAAGTTTTTATATGCCCCACGTGACTTCTTCAGTAGTTTATCTTTTGGGGCTATTGGCGAAGCCTGCTAAAACTACCTTGCCCCTAAATGGCTATATTTGTTATTATCAAAGCCTTATAGTAGCTGCTTTAGTTTTTGAATTGAGTTGAAAAGTAATTAATTAGGTCTAATTGTGAGCAAACCAGTTTGATTTAGAAAATATCTTTTGAGGAGAGAAGTTCTTTTAAACTGTAAAGATACATTTGGTCAGGATGCCCAGGTGACCAAGTTTATTTTTGGCTTGAGTCATCTGTGTGAAATTTAATAATTATATGTAAATGTTTGCTTTAAAAAGATTAATTCTCCTGAGATTTTGTTAGCTAAGTTACTCAGTGATTTTTTTTTTTTTTTGCTGTTTTTGGCCAGGGCTGGGTTCGAACTCACCACCTCTGGCATATGGGGCTGGTGCCCTAATCCTTTGAGTCACAGACACTTGTCTTAACTAAGCAATTTAAAAAAAAATAATTTTTATACTTTTTTTGTTTGTTTTTTTGTAGAGATAAAGTCTTACTTTATGGCCCTTGGCAGAGTGCCATAGCATCACACAGCTCAGAGCAACCTCCAACTCCTGGGCTTAAGTGATTCTCTTGCCTCAGCCTCCCGAGTAGCTGGGACTCCAGGTGCCCTGCCACAATGCCTGGCTATTTTTTTGTTGTCGTTCTGCTGGGGTCGGGTTTGAACCTGCCACCCTCAGTACATGGGGCCAGCGCCTTACAGACTGAGCCACAGGCACTGCCCTAATTTTTATACTTTTAAAAGAACAAATAACTATTCAAATTTTCCATCAGAATGGCCTTTAACAACAGCCTTTCCATGATGTCTTTTTTTTTTTTTTTTTTTTAAATGTGTTTTTTAAATTACGGTTTGGTTACATGATTTGCTTTTGCACATTTAAAGTCAAAGTTAAAATGACCTTCACCCAGAGTGTGTGCACTGTCCCAGTGAGTGTAAGTTTGCCCAACCTTCCCACCTGCTTGATCTCTGTTGAGTTTTGCTTCCATATGTGCACATAAGTGTTGATGGACTAATTCCGATTTAATGTTGAGTACGTGGGGTGTTTGTTTTTCCATTCTTGGATGCTTCACTTAGAAGAATGGTCTCTAGTTCCATCCAGGCTGTTGCAAAAGATACTTAGTCATCTTTTTTTTTTTTTTTAATGTCTTAATAGTACTCCATGGCATATATACAGCACGTTTTATTAATCCTAAACAGTGGTTTTAACAGCCCAGTGATAATCTTAAAGTATTATACTTATTATATCTAAATTCATGACATGTGATTGAATAAAAAGCACATATGTTTAAAAAGATTTCCAAAACTTTTATTCCCAGGAATCAAGGCATTTGAATATGCTCTTCACCTCCAAATTTTCTCCCCACCAAACATATTTTTAAGAATCTGCTTTATTGAGTAATATGACTTGTTTTCATTACAGAGGCCAGCAAGCTTGTCATGTCCTATGTGGCAGCTGTTTGTGGAAAAGGGGCAGAAGTGAATCAAGTCAAAGAACAGCTTCTGCAGTCTAACCCCGTCTTGGAAGGTAGGATTTTCCGGGTATATTAGGTTGGTGTGACTGGTACACTAGATTCAGTTTTAAGAATACTTTTAAGTAGCTGGTTACCTGGAAGGTATTCTGGGAGAGAAGAGGAAGGAGAAGATTTAGGTCAAGATCTGTTGAGCAAATAAGCTGTATATATCCTAGGAACTTTTGATTTCATGCGTTTCGTGGAGAAAATACTTTACTTATGGAAAACCAGCTTTCCCACTTAATCATTTTTCCCATTCAATTTTTATTTGAATTATCTAAATTTTGCTTAAAAATAACCAACTGATACTTGCATTTGGTGGTGCAGTGCTATTTTATCATTCAGGCTAACACCCAGGGTTGGTTATTTTTGTTGTCAGAGAAACAAGGGTTATGCCAAAGAAACACTTATGGACCAGTTTTTTCAGAGTCATAAGAAGCCTAAACTTGACTGTAGAGCTCACAAATTCTGTGGTTAACTCTCTGTATTGGTCAGCCTGGGCCACCGTAGCAAAATACACAACCTGGGTGGCTCAAGCAAGAGACATTTTCTTCTCATACTTTTGAAGGCTGGGAGCCCAAGATCAAGGTGCTGGCAGGAAGCTTCCATCCTGAGGCCTCCTCTCTTGGCTTGTAGGTAGCTGCCATCAAGCTATGTGCTCACACGACCTTTTCATTGTGCTGAAGAAAGAGCCAGCTCTCTGGTTTCTGCTTTTATAAGATCACTAATCCCATCATGAGAGCCCTACTCAGCATGCTCTCATCTAACCCAAATTACCTCTCAAAGGCCCCACTTCCCAATACCATCACATTGAGGGTTATGGTACTAACAGAAAATAAGAACTTAGGGGGGATACCAGCATTCAGTTCATAACACCATCAGAAGATTAAAAAGAGATGAGTTTCTTTAATGCCATGGGGGATAGCATACACTATCAGCATAGACCACTCTTACATTGGAAACAGTAAACGAAGCTTTTCCCGATTGATGGGAAGTCATTAAAGTCACTGCCTATTGTAAGCACGTCTTTGCTGTCATTTAACATGCGTGTTGTATAGAAAGGCTTCTCAGACTTGGCGCTGCTGGACTGTGTATGTCTTTGCTGTGGAGGGTCTGTCCTGTTTGGCTCTGACCCCTACTCACCAGGTACCATTTGCACACCTGCTCCTAGTTTTTACTAGTGAAAGTATTTCTAGACATTGTCCCCTGGGGATTCAAATACCTGATTAGAGCCTTGGGCTAGAGAAATAGGTTAGTGCCAACTTCTGTTACAGTCGTGGAAGCAAAGTCATGGAAGGACAAGAAGTAACATAGATTAAAGCAGAGCTGCTCTGGGCAGGTGGGCACCCCACTCCCCCACATGGAGGGACAGAGCCCTGCTCTGTTTTGGCCCAGTCCTCCTTCCCTGGTGGAGGTACTACTGAACCCTGAGCATTCACTGTGCCCCCGAGACACACCTGCATGCCTCAGTTTCTCCATGTATTACGAGGACTCACCATGCATCTGCCCCCCCAGTGAAGGCCACATCAAAGCAGCGCTTCCCTTGTTTTTGATCTTTCCTCCCCTTTTGTACCTTAACTGATGAAGAAGCTGTGGAATCTCTTTATTGTTTCCATATTGACTTTTTGTCGCTTGTCTTTTTCTTTTAAGTTAGGGTGCTATTTGTGCATATGCTGTGTTTCTGCATGTGCTTATTTTAAGAATGCTGTACAGGAGAAACACTGGAATGCTGTAGCTTGCATCTGGGATTAGAATCTGGCTCTTTATTTAGTGGTATTTGAAACCAGGCTCCAGTACAGGAGATGGAAGAAATGTCTGCTCGTGGGCATGTATTATCTTTTATGGGAATGCTTTACTTTTTAACTGGAGCTGCTACTGTAAATGAACATTTAGAACAATGAACTTAAAAAAAAAACAATTGAGGAATGTGTCTCAAGTGCTCTATAATGGGCCTCTTGTTTTTGATTCTGTAGCTCACAATAAAAGACTTTTAGTGTTTAGCGTTGTGTTTAGCAATGTGCAACTCAGATTTCTTTGATGAAAAGATGGTTTGTGGCTTGCAAATGATGCCCTGAATAAAGTTTTTTGAAGCAATTCCTTCACTTGCCCCTGACCTTCAAGCCACAATAAGCCGTCCTGTGGTATCAGCATCTCTAACTGGACTTGGGGTTGTGCAGTTAGCTAAGTTGGCAGCCTGGCCATTCACACCCACCACAAAAGACTAGCCTGTGAAAACACAAGAAATAGTCTTCATGGTAACTAGGTCAGTGCACACCATTATCAAGGTTGCATCTATGAAAGCCTTTTAGCTGGTGGTGGACATGGCTCCATAAGGATGGGAGCCTCCCCAGCCAGTGTCCTTTTTGAGTAGGTGTATGTGTTTCCTCATTCAATGTAGCAGCCCAGCCTGTTTTCTGTTGGAGAGAGAATTAGTTGTCAGGGATCTACCCAAACATAGTCAGCACAAACTGCATGTTGAATGCAAAGAACTTTCCCTGTGTTGACTTTGTAAATTTTGCCTTAACTGAGCTTGAGCCAACTATGTTTATTAAAATAGAAAACATAAAAAAGCTGTCTATTGCAAAGTATTGTGCATCAGGCTTGCCTGCTGAATATCTAAAGTTAAAGTCACTCCTTGGTCAGGTAAATGCTTTCAAAACTCAGACCAGGTTTCAGCCCTTGGTTCTCATTTGAGTGCATATTGCTCTAATCCTCTTTTCCTGTTTAATTTGAGGAAGTTCTGGAGGCTTCCAGAGATTTGACGCCTAGCCTCTGATTCCAAAGATTGAATTCTGTTCACTCTACTGTCATGCATTCTCTGCTAGATGCAGTGTGGCCCCTACATCCTAGTAAACAGCCTGGAGAGTGGGAGGCTTGGTAGAAATGGAGAATCCCATGCCTTTCCCAGACACATTGAACCTGAGGTTGTACTTCAATAAGATCTTCAAGGTTCAGAAGGTATAGAGAACATCCAACAGAGATCACCTCTACTTACAGGACTTGCTTACACTTATGCTACTGAGCCCTCTATTTCGATGGCCCAGATTAATTTGCCCCTGTCTTGTGCACAGGCTTGACAGAACAACTGTTTTGCTTTATAACGCTATGTTATTACCTGCATTAAACAGCAGCACTGTGTGGCTAGGGCAGTGTTAACCATGTGGTTCTTAGCAGCACAAGTCTAAGCAGCTAAGAGTAGAATAGGTCATGAAAAAAGCCCAAGTGCCCATCGATCCACGAATGGATTAATAAATATGTACACCATGGAATATTATGCAGCCTTAAAGAAAGATGGAGACTTTACCTCTTTCATGTTTACATGGATGGAGCTGGAACATATTCTTCTTAGTAAAGTACCTCAAGAATGGAAGAAAAGGTATCCAATGTACTCAGCCCTACTATGAAACTAATTTCTGGCTTTCATAGGAAAACTATAACCCAGTTACAACCTAAGAATAGGGGTAAGGGGGAGAGGAAGGGAATGGAGGGGGAAGGGGGGCGGAGGGAGGGTGATTGGTGGCATTACACCTGTGGTGCATCTTACAAGGGTACATGTGAAACTTAGTGAATGCAGAATATGATTGTCTTAACAAAATAACTAAGAGAATACCAGGAATGCTATGTTAACCAATGTGATGAAAATGTGTCGAACTGTTTATAAAATCAGTGCATGGTGCCCCATCATTGCATTAATGTACACAGCTATGATCTAATACTAATAAAAAATAAAAAAAAAAACATAAAATAAAAATAAAAATATATTTTAAAATTAGACTCAGAATCAGAGAAACTATGCAAGTTTATTTGTTGGAAGGTGTTCTGGCTCCTTAGAGATTCCATGTTAAAGCCACAGACAAGGCGGCTTAACCAACAAAAATTACCTTCCTGCAGCTTTGGAGATCAGAAGTTTAAGGTCAAAGTGTCCACAGGTTTGCTTTCCCTCCAGGACTATTTTTAGATTGCAGAAGCTGGCTTCTCCTGTGTCTTCACATGATCTCTGCTCTGTGTGTGCGCAGATCTGTAACCAGAGGCCTTCTTGTAGGAATACCAGCTGGGCACCGTCACTCACACCTGCACTGTTGGCATCTGGGGCAGTGGCTTGTGGGAGGAGGATCCTTTCAGACCAGAAGTTCAAGCCCCAACAGGTCAGTGCCACAGGAGCCCATCAACTCTACCAAAAAATAAAGATCTTAGCATAACTTAATGACCTCTTTAAAGACTTTATCTTTGGGGTTAGGATCCCAGCATATAAAACATTAGGACATAAAAAATCAAACTGTAGGGAAGTGACCTTCCTTCAACTTTATAGAAAAAAAGAAAAACTGAAGGTAACATACATATGAGTTTTTACATTTATTAAACTATAAAGGAAAATTTAATATTCTTTTTTAAAATTTTCTTTCTTTTTTATTAAATCATAGCTGTGTATTTTAATGTAATCATGGGATACAATGTGCCAGTTTTATATACAATTTGACATATTTTCATCACACTGGTTAACATAGCCTTCATGGCATTTTCTTAGTTATTGTGTTAAGACATCTACTTTCTGCATTTACTAAGTTTCACATGTACCCTTGTAAGATGCACTGTAGGTGTGGTCCCACCAATCACCGTCCTTCTACCCATCCTCTCTCTCCCCTCCCCTCCCTCTCCCCTTTTCCCATATTCTTTCATATGAAAACTATACATTAGTTTCACAGTAGGGCTGAGTACATTGGATACTTTTTCTTCCATTCTTGAGATACTTTGCTAAGAAGAATATGTTCCAGCTCCATCCTTGTAAACATGAAAGAGATGAAGTTTCCATCTTTCTTTAAGGCTGCATAATATTCCATGGTATACATGTACCACAATTTATTGATGCATTCGTGGATCGATGGGCACATAGTCTTCTTCTATAGTATTCTGACATCAACACTATTGATGATGATCATGAGCTTACAATACCATAACAATCAACCTTTATTAATAATCTAATTTTAATCTTTTAAACATTATGCTTAGGTGTTTTATTATTTTTTATGCATATGGAAACTGACACTTAACAATGCTTGGTTTCATGACCAGAAGAAGGGAAGGTCATGATTTTGTTCTGTTTCCCTGGAGAACTACATTTGTAAGTTTTCTTACAAAAATTTAGCTCTCCTTATGTGTAATCATTATTATCATGGAAATATGTATCTCAAAAGAGATCAGGCATTTTAAGGTGATATGGCCACAGGAGAGACAGACATTACAATCACTTAAGTTATCATGATGTCACAATCATGATGTCACAATCCTTTCGGTATTTTTCTTACACTTCTATGGAAATTTTAGAACCACCTTCTTTGAATTTTTAGCACAATGCTTAGCACAAAGAATGCGTTTATTGTACATGCCATGGCTAATGGCTGACGTCACTACGAGATCCCTCATATCAAGAGGAGGGGGAGAAAAGCAAGATGTGTGATCATTACAGGGCAGGCTTTGCTTCTAAATGCCCCTTACGTGGTTAAATTATAACATTTAAAAAGAATTAACCTAGGAACAATTCACAGAGATGAGGTTATGTGTCCTATAAAGCGTTTTGCCATTGAGTTCTGTAAAGCGTCCACCATGCTAGTTATTTATTCTCATTTCCAGCATAAGCTTAGACTTTTTAAGCAAACTTGTTTTATAACATATTTTCTCAATAATGATATTAAATATTCATGTTTTTAACTTTTGTGAACAAGACGTAATCTATCTAAAAGCAGGAGATCTATTCCAGCTATTCCGGCTGTCTATCAGCTGAAGGATCATCTGTCACCTGTGGTGACAATTCCTCCCTCACATTCTTTCTGTACACTTTCTGTCTTTCTAGACCAGTTATACAGAACACCAGTATTATTCTATTAAAGCTTGATTCACAAATAATGACAGAAGAATGTAAAAGGTCCAAGTCTGGTTGGGAGCTCATCAGATTTGTTGTGAGTTGTTAGAACAGGGTATTTAGCTTGGGAGGAACGATGCCAGGATGGCTGCTGGAAAGGACTGTGAGCTACAGATGACGGACGCTACAGCCCAAGAGGCCTTCCTGATGCCACCTCTGCATTTTAAAGTCATACTCATAAATGGAGAAACACATGACAAAATGTATCACACTGCCCATGTTCCTGTCCAAAGCTAAATTAATTGATGAAATTTTGTTCCTTTAAATAATACTATTTGCTGTGGCTAAGTATAATTTACACATATCCTAGTGGAGAACGGCACAAAGATTAGATTTTATCACACAAGAAATACAAAAACAAAAATGAAGAAATGAGTAGGTCCTATATATTCTCCTTAGTGCCTTGTTCCATTCAAGTTTGCCTTCAAAGAATAACTATTGCCTTAGAAGTAAAATTTCATAATTCAGAAGTTCTACATGTCAGAAAGGGCATTACTTTTCTGTAAAAAAGAAAAAAATGTTCGACGAATTTTAGACAGGTAAATCCAGGCAGTAGGTCATTGGTGGAAACGCTACTCTGAGGGTCAAAGCAGACTTTGTGAAGCCGTCTGTGACTCTGTCCCTGGTTTTAAGGACGCTCTGGTGTTGCTTCCCTGCTTCTATACCATCAAGCAAGGTTACAATTTAAGTCGTCATAATGATGCAATGATGTGTTGTTTCGCAGTTGTACTATTAGTTCCAATTATATGTACCATACTTTTATTTCAAGAGATGTAATAAATGAAAATTAAGGTCTATCTCATATATCATTTAAAATTTTATTTACCCAGAGAACTGGTCATAAAGTCATGGCTATTTTCAAGTGTCAAGGAAATCATTAGGGGATATACAAACCTATTAGTCTATGAGGAAAACTATTTCCCACAGGTCAAACAAAGAAGAAATAAATTAACATTTAAAGTCATGTTTAGCGAATATCAGAAGTGAAACAGTATTTCATCTTAAGCTTTTTAAAAGATCCTTGGTTTATTTGTGTCCAGGATCATTGTGAGAGAGGGAGGGAAACTTTTAGAAAGGAAGTCTCAATGGACATGGCTGGAATACTGTTTTAAAGTTTAGGTCTGAGTCTCCAGGCAGAGAATTAGGGTGCCGTTGACGTGACAGCACGTGAGTGCCACTGAGCCGCAGCCCTGGCTGACCCTGGATTCACCGCCCACCTTCCCATGCTCAGCCTCCCAAAATGCCAGGTACTCATACAAGGGTCTTTTCTGTCTTCTGATTCCTGAACACTGGCAGGTTTGATTATAAGCAAACTGATAGCCATGTCAAACGTGCTGGTGTAAATTGTCAGGTAGAACCTTCCATCTCTGACATTCCCCCTCCCTAATCCCACTGCAATTGCAATAATGAGCAGGAGAGGGGTGACTGAAAGGTCACACATTCACAAGGACAAATAAGACGTGGAATGGAGAAGTGCAATACAATTTTACAAGTTGTAAAACATAAGATCATATATTATGAATTTGGAAGAACCAGGAACACGAATCCTAATCCAGTCATTCAGGAAGCTAAGAAGCAAATTGATCTGCCCAGGGAACTCCGAAAATGTTCAGGAACTGGCACAACCTGAGACATCTGAACTGGGATGAAGGTGAAACAGAGCTAAAAAGTTGATTAAAAATTAAAATCAAATTTTGTTTTCTTTCTTTCTTTTTTTTCTTTTTTTTGAAACAGAGTCTCATTTTGTTGCCCTTGGCAGAGTGCTGTGGTGTCACAGCTCACAGCAACCTCTGGGGCTCAAGTGATTCTCTTGCCTCAGCCTCCCGAGTAGCCGGGACGACAGGCACCTGCCACAACACCCGGCTATTTTTAGAGACAAAGTCTCGCTCTGGCTCAGGCTGATCTCGAACCTGTGAGCTCAGGTGATCCACCCTCCTTAGCCACCCAGCAAATTTCATTTTCTTTCCAAGCAACCAGTGGACTGGATGTCTCCTACCTCAGAAGAAAGCTGAAATTTTATTCTTCGGAGGAGGTAAAACTGAGGGTCTTTGGAATAGAAAATCCCAGGCATATTTGTGGGTTATATGAGAATAAAAACAGGAAAATTAATAAAAGTTTACATGAATATAGAAATTACTGATTTTCCTAGTTTAAATCTTAGACCCAGAAGCAGAGAAGTGAGGGATGTTGAGAAAATAAAGAGGAAGGACCAGGGAAAAGATACTGAGTCTTTTTCAGAGGAATAAACTAGCCTGATTGCCCAACAGTGAACGCAGGGTGATGGCAGACTGCCAGCCCTCCACACACTCACGTGCTCAGAAGGTCCAGTGATCCTCTTCAGATACGAGCAGGCTGCTCTGGAAATCATCTAACAAGGCAGACAAAATTCACAATAACAAAAAAGAACATAGCAACTAGAAAGAAGATGAAAATTTGCAAAAGACAGTGACTTAAATATATGATAGTCGAAATTCTCTGAGAAAAAATGAGAAATAGTCTATCCATAAAACAAGAAATCTAAGAAAGAAACAGTATTCAGAACATCAAAAAGAGGATCATAAATTAAAACCCAGGACCCTCTAAGGGAACATTAGAAAATAAAGTTGAAGAAACAAACTGAGAGAGTTAAATAAAATTATGGAAGAAAAATTTCAGATTGGTGAGCAGATGTCCTTCATTGGAAAGGCCCCGCTGAGAATTCTGAAAAATAAATGAAAATGTGTTTATATAGCACTAAAAATTTTAAGCCCATTGGGACAAAAGAGAAAATCCTACCAAATATCCTCAAAAGGAAAGAAAAGCCACGGTCTTATCACCATGGGCTTTGAAAATCCGGAGATAAAATACTTACGGGGGTTACAACTAGCAGAGATGACATTTGTTGTCTCTGGGAATGGAATATTGGAGTGGCTTTAGGAAGGGGCTATTTTATTATTTTTAATTTCAAATATTAAAAAAAATATGGCATGACACATACTCTAAGATGCATGACTCTTTCCTAATAGAGTCACAAGACAAATTACTTAGTTAAAAATCTAAGGCACTGTGCACCCTCACATACAATTTTATTTTGTTAACATTCTTTTTTTCCTGATTGAACACTGATTCTGATTTTTAAATGATCCCCAAGTCCTATGAGATGAATCTTCCCGACATCTTCCTTTGTGAGCTTCCTACCTGTCACCCTGGAGAAAACTTCCCGTAGCTTTTTTTTTTATTATTATTAAATCATAGCTGTGTACATTAATGTGATCAAGGGGCACCATACACTGGTTTTATAGAACGTTTGACACATATTTTCATCAAACTGGTTGAAATAGCCTTCCTGGTATTTTCTTAATTATTGTGTTAAGACATTTATATTTTATATATACTAAGTTTCACATGTACCCTTGTAAGATGCACTGCAGGTGTAATCCCACCAGTCACCCTCCCTCTGCCCATCCTCCTCCCCCTCCCTCCACTCCCTCCCCTCCCTCTTCCCCTTCCCCCTATTAATAGTTTATAACTAGGTTATAGCTTTCATGTGAAAGCCATAAATTAGTTTCATAGTAGGACTGAGTACATTGGGTACTTTTTCTTCCATTCTTGAGATACTTTACTAAGACAAATATGTTCCAGCTCCATCCATGTAAACATGAAAGAGGTAAAGTCTCCATCTTTCTTTAAGGCTGCATAATATTCCATGGTGTACATATACCACAATATATTAATCTATCGTGGATCAATGGGCACTTGAGCTTTTTCCATGACTTAGCAATTATGAATTGGTCTGCAATAAACATTCTGGTGCAAATATCTTTGTTATGATGTCATTCTTGGTCTTCTGGGTATATACCTAATAGAGTAATTATAGGATTGAATGGCAGACATATTTTTAGATCTCTAAGTGTTCTCCAAATATCTTTCCAAAAGGAATGTATTAATTTGCATTCCCACCAGCAGTTAGAAGTGTTCCCTTTTCTCCACATCCACACCAACATCTCTGGTCTTGGGATTTTGTGATTTGGGCTAATCTTACTGGAGTTAGATGATATCTCAAAGTAGTTTTGATTTGCATTTCTCTGATTATTGAAGATGATGAGCATTTTTTCATATGTCTGTAGGCTATGCTCCTGTCTTCTTCAGAGAAGTTTTTCTTCAAGTCCCTTGCCCAGCCTGCGATGGGATCACTTATTCTTTTCTTGCTTGTACGTTTGAGTTCTCTGTGGAGTCTGGTTATTAAACCTTTGTCGGAGACATAACCTGCAAATATCTTCTCCCATTCTGAGGGCTGTTTGCTTGTTTTACTTACTGTGTTCTTGGCTGTGCAGAAGCTTTTTAGTTTGATCAGGTCCCAGTGTATTTTTGAAGCTGCTTCAATTGTCCGGGGAGTCCTCCTCATAAAATACTCACCCAGACTGATTTCTTCAAGGGTTTTCCCTGCACTCTCTTCTAGTATTTTTATAGTTTCATGTCTTAAGTTTAAATTTTTAATCCAGTGAGAGTCTTATCTTAGTTAATGGTGAAAGGTCTTCTACAGATTGCCAGCCAGTTCACCCAGCACCATTTGTTAAATAGGGAATCTTTTCTCCACTGAATGTTTTTAAATGGCTTGTCAAACATAAAATAACAGTAAGTAGCTGGATTCATCTCTTGGTTCTCTATTCTGTTCAAGACATCTACTTCTCTGTTTTTGTGCCAGTACCATGCTGTTTTGATCACTATCGGTTTATAGTATAGTCTGAGGTTTGGTAGCATGATTCCTCCTGATTTGTTTTTATTTCTGAATAATGTCTTGACTACTCAAGGTTTTTTCTGATTCTATATAAAATGAAATATTATTTTTTCACGATCTTTAAAGTATGTCAGTGGAGCTTTAATAGGTATTGCATTAAAATTGTATATTACTTTGGGTAGTATGGACATTTTAGCAATGTTGATTCTTCCCAGCCATGAGCATGGTATGTTTTTCCATTGTTAACATTTTCAGCTATTTCTTTTCTTAGAGTTTCATAGTTCTCTTTATAGAGATCTTTCATGTCCTTTGTTAAATAAACTTCCAAATATTTTATTTTCTTTAGCACTACTTTGAATATAATAGAGTCGTTAACTGTTTTTTCAGCTTGACCATTGTTGGTATATATAAAGGCTACAGATTTATGAATGTTGATTTTGTAACCTGAGATGCTGCTGTATTCCTTGATTGCTTCTAAGAGTTTTGTAGTAGAATCCCTGGTGTTTTCCAGATATACAATCATATCATCTGTGAAGAGCCAAAGTTTGATCTCTTCTGACCCTATATGGATACCCTTGATCACCTTTTCTTTCCTAATTGCAGTGGCTAACACTTCCATTACAATGTTAAAGAGCAGTGGAGACAATGGGCAGCCTTGTCTGGTTCCTGATCTGAGTGGAAATGATTTCAATTTAACTCCATTCAGTATGATACTGGCTGTTATTTTACTGTAGATGGCCTCTATCAGTTTAAGAAATGTTCCTTCTATACCAATTTTCTTAAGTGTTCTGATCATGAAGGGATGCTGGATATTATCAAAAGCTTTTT
>CAUYPK010052083.1:0-18745 GCA_963574355.1 Loris lydekkerianus | reverse complement strand
TGCAAATCAAAACTACTTTGAGATATCACCTAACCCCAGTAAGAGTAGCCCACATAACAAAATCCCAAAACCAGAGATGTTGGCGTGGATGTGGAGGAAAGGGCACACTTCTACATTGCTGGTGGGAATGCCCACTAATACGTCCCTTCTGGAAGGATATTTGGAGAATACTTAGAGACCTAAAAATAGACCTGCCTTTCGATCCTATAATTCCTCTTCTAGGTTTATACCCAGAAGACCAAAAGTGACAATATAACAAAGACATCTGTACCAGAATGTTTATTGCAGCCCAATTCATAATTGCTAAGTCATGGAAGACGCCCAAGTGCCCATCGACCCACGAATGGACTAGCAAATTGTGGTACATGTATACCATGGAATACTATGCGGCCTTAAAGAAAGATGGAGACTTTACCTCTTTCATGTTTACATGGATGGAGCTGGAATATATTCTCCTTAGCAAAGTATCCCAGGAATGGAAGAAAAAGTATCCGATGTACTCAGCCCTACTATGAAGCTAAACTATAGCTTTCACATGAAAGCATTTATTCATTCAAGAAACATTTGAATACTAAGTACAGATTCGAACTATACCACAAGACTATGGGGAAAGGACCAAGGAAGGGGAAGGGAGGGGGGAGGTTAGGGTGGAGGGAGGGTGATGGGTTGGGCCACATCTATGGTGCATATTTTTATCTATAATAAAAAAATAAATAAAAAAAATAAAATAAAAAAATAAACCAAATATACCCAAAATATTGTCATTTTAACATATAAACAAAATAAAGATAGTTAACAGGAAAAAAAAAAAAGATATAGGACATGATAATAAATGACAGTTTTAGTTTCTAAGTTTTGAGGTAGTTTGTTAGACATCAATAAATAACTGGAACCATCATTATTAGTGTGGCCCACTTTAATTTCAAGGTGATACAAAGTATAATTACCTTCCAGCACTGCAAATTCCCTCTCTAATATCTAAGCAAATATTAGAACAGTGTGGTGGCTCCAGATAGTAATCAGAATCATTGACAATACCAAGTAACATTTTACAAAAAAAAAAAAAAAAAGAATATGTATATACAAGTTGTGCAACTAGCTGGGTCTCATCCTAGTGACTGCAGGCCCTGTGGAAAACACAAATTTGGGTTTTACCCACAATTTTGAGGACTATCATCTGCTTCATAGATGTCTCCCATGGTCTGAATTAATTGTTCTCAAAACAACCCACCTGCAAGGTTTAATCAGCCTCATTCCCATAATAGCACAGGTCAACCCAACCCAACCCAAACCAATGCAAAAGGGCCCCGTCATACCCATCTTATGCCCTGCTCATATTATCTAACTGCTTAACACTAATAAACTTCCCCACATTATTTTGAATATCTTAAAAATATATTGAATATCTTTTCCTTTTACATTTCAAACTACAGATCTATTTAATCTTTAGATCTCATTTATTTTATCTGATAATGAAGCTGTGCCTTAATATTAATTTATAAGAAAAACGCCTAAATTATGTTCTTGATTCATGGTAAACTTCTTTTAATTAGCCAGCTTCAGACATATCATCAGATTTGTTTCTATGATTCTCTATCAAATTGGAAAATGGTTATTCTCTAGCTTTTGTGCTTTAGGAACTCGTCGACACTAAGCAGGCTAAGGATAAACTTATTTGTGAAAGTATACAAACCACTATTGGCTTCTTCCTGAATCCAGGCTGGCAGCTAGTGATTGCAATTCTTCCATTATGAGTCCAGAAATTGTAAAATAATCAAAGTATTCTATTTTATAGCAATCTTTGTAGTTGTTATTAAGGCACGGTTTATAGAATTATTCAAACAATATTGGTATTACTTATTTAATTAATAGGGTGGGAAAAAATGAATTTGCTATAATGATATGTGATTCCCGCTATTGAAACTCTATTCTTCTCTTTTATCACCCTAAAAGGATTTTATTTCCCTTGAATCTTTGAATTTCTCTCTCTCTCTCTCTCTCCCTCTCTCTCTCTCTCTCTCTCTCTCTTTCACACACACACACACATTTATACATCTGAAAAGATCCTTCCATTATCATTAAAGGAAATGTATTCAACTAAAATTCAAGAACCTCTTGGCACATGTAGAGTCAGTAAGAGTCAGGAAAATGACAGAGTAACCTAATACTTGAGCATCCTAGTATTTCAAGAATTTTGAAAGACTTCGAAAATATTGTCAAATTATTATCCAGGGCTTTGAACTGCAAGGTTTTTAGCTTTAAGAAAGCATTAATGGGAAGAATCAACCATCATTCACAGAAATAGATAAAACTATGAAGCTCCAGCTAAAAAGTAAAATTGATTTTTAAAGAGCGTGAAGAAAAGTACTCTATCCAAGTAAGAATTTTCAGACTGAGAAAAATGCTTCAAAAATTACCAAATGCTTAAAAAGACTCAGGCATTTCAGAGCAAAGATGAGGAAATGATTGAAAGCTCTAGAACTGAATGCCCCAAAGAAATACTAAACTTGCAATTATATGCAAATACATTTTAGCTGTTCCTCTTTTAGCAGACACTGAAAAGATATATTTTCCCCCCAGAAATTTTTAAAGTAGAACATCAAGGGTACTTTTCTCCAGATTTCTCAGCACTAAACAGATCTCATGATAACAATTGCAAAATAGATAAATAAAAAATACTTTTTCTAAAGGATTTTGTTGACATGCATCTTTTGATGTGATCAGCAACAAAACATTCATTCATCCACTCAATCAAAATTTATTTAGAACCTAAAATATATCTTATATGATTTTCTAAGTTGCTGGGAATATACATGAGTATGAAAAATGCAAAATTCTACAACTTCTATAGTTGCATTTTATTTGGAAAATGACTGAAAAAACACAAAAATAAATATTTAATATTTCAGATAGTGATCTGTGCATGAAGTAAAAGAATTTAAGACAACAGTGTGACAAGTGAGTGGGGGCCTGTACCCTTCTGATTACGAGATTCTTCTTTTTAAAGCATCTCACAAGGCAAGGAAAGCTTCATCTTTCTGTGCTGCACCCTTTATAAAAGGACTATTCTGTTAAATTTGGGTTTTGCCACAAGGCCACCCTTAAGGATCAGGGCGGCTGCATTTCTACTTAACTCTGCAGGTTCCCCACCCCAGCCGGCACTTTCCTAGTGACAGGAACACTGAAAGCCCTGGCTTCAGCATGAAACAATGTATATGTGTAACAAAATCGTTTATATCACTTTAATATTTTGAAACAAAACAGAACAACAGATATCCTGTCAACAGATAATTTATATTTCAGTAGCTCAATAAAAAGATAGTTAATTATGGTCTCTCTTGTAGCTCCAGGTACTCAATAACCTCATGTAGTCTGTTCCTGGGACATAGTAAATTTGTGTTGTTTTATGTAACTAAGTTGATGGTAATATTGCTACTCTCAAAAAGAAATTGCAATAGATACTTGTAAAAAATGACAAAGACTTTTCAAGACTATGGCAGTAAAGGAGAAAGATTGTACTCAACCTCATTGAAACAAAAGATAGGAAGTGTGTAAAAATTTTCATTAGTGTTTTTTAAACATTTTTAATCGACACACAACACAATCGTAGCACATATTTATGAGGTACATAGTGATATTTCAATATATTTATACAATGTGTAATGACTAAATTTATGTAATTAGCATATCTATTACCTCAAGCATTTATCATTTTTTTGTGTTGGGAACATTCAAAATCCTCTCATTTGCCATTTAAAAACATACACTAGAGCTTATTCTTCCTACCTAGCTGTAAATTTATATTGTTTAACTAAACTTTCCTTACACAGCTATCCATTGAGTGGCACTTAGGTTGATTCCCTATCTTGGTTATCGTGAGTAGTGCTACAGTAAACGTGGGAGTGCAGGTATCTATTTCACATAATGAATTCCTTCTCTTTGGGTATATGTCCAATAGCAGAATAGCTGAATAATACAGTAGTGCTATTTTTAGCTTTCTGAAAAACCTGCATACTGTCCTCCATAATAGCTGTACTCATTTACATTCCCATCAAAGATGTATAACTGCAGTTTCTAACCCCTGGGGAGCCAATAGGTTTGGGTCTGTGACCTTTTAGGAATCTCTCCTCCCTGTGCAAAGCAGGAGGTGAGTTGCACTTAAGTGAGGAAGTTTCATTTCTGTTTACAGCCATCCCTGTTGCTTGCATCACCATCTGAGCTCTCCCTCCTGCTAGAGCAGCTACTGAATTAGGAAAGTAAAGCCTACCGTAAACTGTGCATGGGATGGATCTAGGTTGCCCCTTCCTATGACAATACAATGGCTGGTGATCTGAGATGGAGCTAAGGCAGTGAGGCTAGCACTGGAAATTGACTGCAAATACAGATTATTAGTCAAATAGGGATGTTTGACTACACAGAGACCATAATAAGTCAATTGCTGCAGACTCATTTCAAAAACTTACAGGGAGTGTCAAAGGACAATTAAATGAATTTGCATTATGATGAGTTCCGTAATTATTTCAGTATATATTTCAAGGTAATAATAATGGAAATAAAGTGCACAATAAATGTAATCTTCCTAAATTATCCAAAAACCATTCCCCTTCCCTCTAGTTCATGGAAAAATTGTTTTCCATAAAATGTTTTCCTGGTGTCAAAAAGTTGGAGACTTTTTCCACACCAGCAATTACTAAAGTGAGATAATATCTTGTTGTGGTTTGAATTAATTTTAAATTTTAATTAATTTGCATTTTTAATAATTAGTGATGTTGACCATTTTTATGTCTTCTTATGAGAACTGTCTATTCATATCAATTGTTCATTTTTAAATGACACCTTTTTATGTTGAGATGTTTGAGTTCCTCATACATTCAGGACATTAATCTGCTGTTGGATGAATAATTTGCAAATATTTTCTCCCGTTCTGCAGGTTGTTTCATTCACTTTGTTTTCTTTGCTATGCAAAGCTTTTTGGTTTTATATAATCCTGTTCGTTTATTTTTTGCTTTTGTTGTGTATGCTTTTGAGGTGTTACCTAAAGAATCTTTTCCCAGACCAATGTTCTGAAAATCCCCTTCTGTTTATTCCATTATACTAATGGAGAAAACTTCATGTTTTTTCCCTAAAATTGGAGAAAGACAAGGATGTCCACATTCACCCTCTCATCAACATAATACTGGAAGTCCTGGGCAGAGTAACTAGGCAAGAAAAAGAAATAAAAGGCTTTCCAAAATGGAAAGGAGAGAGTCAAGTTATCCCTGTTTTTAGAAGACATTTAGTACATAGAGTAAAGCTAAATGACCTCACCAAAAAGCTCTTAGGATTTGTAAACTCTAAAGCAGTGTTTTTCAGCCTTTTTCATTTTACAGCACACTTGAACCTATAGTTATACTTCCTTGGCACACTTAAATTATGTTGATTAAAAAAAGGAGGGAGAGAGAGTAAAAAAAGACTATACTTACTGTGCTTTGAACTTCTCTTGAAAATAATATAATTTGTTCTGTTTTGTTGATTGATTTGAGCTCTTTATAGATTCTAGTTATCAACCCTTTGTCAGATTCATACCTTGCAAATATCTTTTGCTATTCTGGAGGTTGTCTTTTTTGCTTTACTGGTGTGTCCTTAGTTGTGCAGAAGCTTTTCAGCTTAATTAAGTCCCATTTGTTCATTTTTGTTGTTGTTATGATTGCCATTGAAGTCTTCCTTATAAAATCTTTCCCTAGTCTAATATCATCAAGAGTTTTCCCCACACTTTCTTCTAAGATTATTATCATTTCATGCCTTAGATTTAAATCTTTTATCTATCTTGTGTCGAGTTTTGTAAGTGGTGAAAGGTGGGGGTCCAGTTTCAGTTTTTTTACATATGGCTGTCCAGTTCTGCCAGCACTATTTGTTGAATAGGGATTCTTTTCTTCACTGTATGTTTTTGTTTGGTTTATCAAAGATCAGGTGACAATGAGAAACTAGGTTCATCTTTTGGTTTTCTATCCTGTTCTATGTGTCTATGTGAATAAGCCAGACCACGGTCATCTTGGATCTCCGCCATCTTAGAAGTTAAGTTTCACTTTCCCTGTTACTTTGTTGTATAAGTTTCACTTTCCGGTAAGAGCAGGCAATGCCCCGAAATCATGTGAGTGCGACCTCCCAATCAGAAATTGCCCTCTGCATCAGACTGCATCAGACCACTTGGCAGCCAATCCCAAGATGCACCTGTCCTGAAGCCTAGCACACCCCTCCCATAACCCCATGTTATAAAAACCCTATGCCCCAGAGCTCGGGGCCCCTGGCTTGGATCCATTGCAGCGGCACCCCTGGGAGCCCAGGCTTGAGCTTGTGACAATAAAGGCTATTTTGCTTTTGCGTCAGAATTGGTTCCTTGGTGGTCTTTGGGGACTTTGTAATCTGGGCATAACATATGTTTCTATTTTTGTTTAACACAATCCTACCTACCACTGGGCAATAGAAATGAACAGAACCTTCTCTGATCAGCTATTTGTCTGATGTAGACAGATGAGCAGCTAACAAACATTTGAAAAAATCTTCATGGTCTTGATTATCAGAGAAATCCAAATCAAAACCACCCTGAGATATCACCTAACCCCAGTGAGAATGTCCCACATCATAGTGTCAAAGCTGCAGATACTGGCGTGGATGTAGAAGAAGGGGACATCTTTTCACTGTTGGTGGAACTGCCAACCAATACAACCTTTTTGGAAAAAGTATGGAGAATCCTCAAAGAACTCAAATTATACCTCCTATTTGATCCTCCAAACCCATCACTAAGCATATATACTCAGAAGAAAAAAAAAATCATTTTATCATAAGGACATTTGCACTAGACTTTTTATTACAGCTCAATTTACAGTCACAAAAATGTGGACACAAAGTAAATGCCCACAAACTCAGAAATGGATTAATGAACTGTGGTATATGGTATACCATAGAATACTATTCAGGCATAAAAAAATTGAGACTTTACATTTTTTGTATTAACCTGAATGGAGTTGAAATATATTCATCTTAGTAAAGTATCACAAAACTGGAGAAGGAAGAATCCCCTGTACTCAATTCTAATATGAAGGCATAGATAATCTAATACACACCCAAATAAGAGAAAAACTCAAATCAATTCTAGGTGGTGGGTGGGGAATGAAGAAGGGAGTGGGATGAGTGTGCTCCCACTTGATGGGCACAATATTAGGGCATAAGACACACCTCTTTGGTGAGAACAAGTTTTCAGAGGCACTTTACCTAACAAATACAAACACTGTAACCTAACTATTTATACCTTCAATTAACCTGAAACAATAAAATAAATTTAAAAAAAAAAAACAATAGGTGGTATTCTACTTAGGGACTACTGGAATAACCAAAAAATTTAATGGGCTTAGCAAAGTGTCAATTAAAAAAGAAAAAAATATATAATATAATTAATGATTTTTAAGAATTTCATGGTACATCTGAAATTCTCTTTTGGCACACTAGTTTAAAATTATTGGTCTAGAGTTTGCTTAAGTGGAAGGGAATGTTAAGGCCATCTTGGTCATTACACAGCAATAGAATGTTAATATATTATTTTCTATGTATCTTTATATAATATATAACATTATAATTTTTATATAATATAAAATATAATCCATCTAGCTCCCATAGAGATGACAGTTTTCTTTATCTCTCTTGTCTCAGACATTTACAATACAATAAAGAAAACTTGTTTCCTATATATGGTCTCTAGGTCAAGTTACTGGTTATGTAGATTTTGCCCTAAATCATTCCATAACTTTATGGTAAATTAGTTTCCCATAAATGAACCTCTTCTACAAGGCCTTCTAGAAATCTAGGCTATTAATCATATCATATTTCAAAATTATTAAAGCATTTATTAAACCATCCTGAATGAGGGTTCAATCTACTGTTTATCATTGCCACATTAGAGCATGTACAAGCATCATTTCAATTACTTTTGGTTTAACCTTCCCCCAGAATTGGATTCCTCCAAATTTGAATATACCCAGCTTTTTAGAAGATAATTTCTGCTGAAATTTTATTTGGATTATCAGCTATCTTTTGTGACTATGAAGAACTTTCAGGAATATTATTATGGATTGATTCAGAACCCTAGACAAAGTCCTAAAATCCTCAGTCCTCTCAGAACATGTCATCACATAGCACCGACATGATCAGACCAAGATTAATGAAGGCACACCACATATCAGAATTGCCATTGAAGGTTAATAGGGTTTGTACACTTCTAATCATTTTGTATCACATCAGCCTATTATACGATATACTCTGCCATCAAATACAACTTGACTGTTGTGAAGTTATATTTATAACTTATAACTTACAAATAAGTTATATAAATATAAGTTAAATAAATATGTTATAGATATAACTTATAAACTTCCCAAATAGGAAAGATTTTGACAATAAATAGCAACCAAATAGCATCCAAAGGAATATCTCTTAGTGCTATCCTGTTTTGCTTTCTACTTTCCTTAAATGCTTTCCATCCTCCTATTTTTCCTTGGAATGCCACATCCAGTTCTCTCACTCCTTTCCTCTCCCCTCCCCCATCTTCTCTTCTCTCATTCCCTGATCTCTGCTTTCTTGTCTTTCTTTCTTTTTTTTTTTTTTTTATCTCTCTCCCCATTCCCTCTCTCCAGTATAAAATAAACTTACGCTTTTATATCCAAAACAATAAATAACTTTCATCTAAATCCATGTTAGTTATAATCAGAGGAGTAAACCAACTTTTAACATTAGTCACACAACAACAAACTTTCCCTTTATACCAAGGCTTCATCGTGGATTGTGGAATCCACCTGTTAATGTTCACTGGTAGAATATGTCTCAGTTTATTTGGGAATAAATTAGAATGTTAATATAGCCTAGAATGTACAACTTGGTGGTTAATTGATTTTGGCTATAGGAAAGTTGAGTCATCAGGGGGTGTAACAATTTTTTTTTTTCCCAGATTATCCAAAATCAGTATTTAGCCTGACCTCATAAATCTTATGAAATCCAATATCCATCCTGAGGGGATCACAGAGTTTTTCACAGAGTTTGTATTCTCAGCATCAATGATTAAACAGTATCAGTTCTGAAAGAAATAGTAGACATGGTTATACTCTAAATCTGAAAAACTCTCAAAAAAATGGTGGGACTGACTATATCCCTGGGATTCTGACCCACTTATGAGCATTCCTCTTATTTTTCAGGATCTCTTGTTTCTATGTCTTACCTTCTTTTGACCTACACACTTCATCCCTATTCAGTCTTTCTCCCCAACTCTTCTGTACTCCTCATCCACAACACAGACAGTTTGGAAAACTGGTTAACACTTTTTTCAGACTCACTTAAGATGGAGGCCAAAGGTTTTGAGTAGTTAAAAAAAAATCACAGGACTCTCTTCATTGATGATCTGGAGTGGCAGTCACAGTTCTCCCCACTTTACTCCAAAGGAAGTGATGACATACTCAAAAGTATATTCAGAAAGAGATGTCAAATATGATGGCATGGAGTGTCTTGTGCAGTCATATCACTATCTTGGATATACACAGGTCCATACCTTGGCACAAGACCATAGAATCAGTGAAAATAAAAAAGAAAATTGTGATGTGAGAAAGATAAAAAGCTCTATACTTTCATATTACTCATTTTTTATTCTTTTGTCTGATCTTTGAAACTTTTCTGGTGAAGTCCCTAACTTACTGCCCTTCATGTGCAACTTGAGGACTTAATCACTTAAAAATTAATTTATACTTTTAAGTATTTTCATCACATAGCTCAAGTAACAGGTGCTTCAATTATCCATTTTAATTTTAAATGAGATCAGTGTTCTCAGAGTGTGATAGGAATGTAATACGTCCTTGTACTGTTGCAGGAAAACAAGGCCCAACGGAGAGAAAGAGCACCCAAACACCACGTTTATAAGAGGAATGGCTTTATTCACTAGCCGGGAGCTTACAGCATAGAAGAATTCCAAATGGCTGCGCTCCCTGACTGCCTTGGTCCTTCCCTTTTTATTGACAGTCAAAAAGTTTCACCCCAAAGGTAACCTTCTCATTGGCCAGTTTGAATCAAGCGGGAGATGCTATTCCCACCCCTCACAGAACTACAGGATTTCACAGAACTTGGAAATTTCCAAGTTTCAGGAAGTTAAGTTTACAAATTCCCAAGAACTGAGTCACTGTGGAGAGGACCCTGTAGATGTATCCTTGTGGTCTCCTTGAGAAGAGCTGTTCTTCTAGACCTCACCCTTCTCAGGTTTCTGGGTATCCTCTCTCAGTACTGTTTCCCTGTGTTTTTCTTATTGCTTTTGTTTTGTTAAATTGGTATCTGTAATGTGTATAAAATGATTAAAAGTATTTTTTCAGGCAGGCTGAATTTATAGAAAATTCTCTCTCTTAAACTTTTAATTGTATCATCTGCTTCTGTTACAAGATAAGCAAAGCATAAAGTAGAATAAGTGAAAATCCCAATTAACTACCATGTGCAGCATCCTGGGGGTATTGGTCTAGATCCAAAATAATCCACTTACTAGACATGGTGGGGTACATAACTGTTGGGAACTTTTCCCCAAGCCATTTTTGAATGGCTTCTCTTTTGTTGAAAATGGGTATAGCTTCCTTTCCCCAGCAATAATTTCACAGGGTTCTGGGAGAAAGCTTAGTCTGTGCATTCTCTCTGTCTGTGCAAATGTGAGTACTTGCATTTCTGTATGTTTCAAATATTTAGGAAGGAAACCTTCTAAGTCTGACAAAAGCTTCTGGCTTAGCATTTCAATCCCTTTCTAAGCTGGTAACTATTTTTTTGTTTTTTTGATTTTTTGTCTATCTGTTGTGAGGTTGTGGGTAGGTGTGTGTGTCTACATGAACAACTTTAATTCTTCCTATAAATTTCCACAGAAATATATGTTACCTAGAAGGTCCCACCCAGGGTGGTGTTTCTATTATTTATTTATCTAGGATCCATTTTTCCATATCTCAAGGCCATTAAATATTGCCTGTGTCTAGAAATATTTACACAGTATCCAAGAATCCAAGGGTTAACTTTTTTTCTACAACAAAACCCCAAAACAACTCTTAGCCTGACTTTTTGCCCTACCACTAAAGATTTTATCATCTAAAGGGTGTATTGCAGTTGATTCCCAGCCAAAACAAAAGCCTTGGTTAGGGAAACAGGAAATCTGTTTTGCCTCAGTTGAAGAGATTATATTATTCAGTTTAAATAGCACTGGGGAAGAAAAGTCCTTGGAATGCTCTCCAGTCAACTCTTTGGGTAATGATTAATCTGGTCATGAATAAGGTGGATTGCTTTGAACTTTCTCTGTTTAACATGCCAGGAATATTCTACTTAATTTTGTGAGTCATCTTTGCTGGGCTTCTTTTTCTCGATTTAAATATCTCTTACATCACCTAAGACGAGATCCGTATGCCTGGCCCCAGAAATAACTCCCATAGCAAAGCACTGAGTGTCTATTTAATAGGCTGTGATGGCAGCAGAACACCCAGCTGTTGAGTGCAGACCACTCACGAATTACACAGAATAGATGGAGACTGAATATTAGATGACCTTATTAGTTGGTCACTTTTTCTAGTCTGGGTGACTACAGTCCTTAAATCTTCCTGTACTCCAAAGTAAGTAACTCAAAATATTCTCATACTTTATGACATTAATATACTTCAAAATGATTTTTAAGTCAAATTAAGTCCTGACTCATTAGATTATGGCAATCCAAATATTTCCAAGGCAAAACAAAAATTATGTACTAGCCACAAAAATGCCATGTTGGTTCATAGATACGTTATTTATCCCATGCAATCTCTTGAGACATAAGTATAGTGAAACTTCTGTAAGTTGAGCAACCAAGGGACTGTAACAAACTGATCACCACATGGAGGTGATAAAATCAGAAACTAGGCCTACTGTATTGATCTGTTCATGTGGTACATGGCTGGTGTATGAAAATTAGGTCAACCTTAGGACGTGCTGGCCAGTGTAGGAAGGCAGTCACCTATGGGAATTCTACTATATACTAATAGAGTTTCGATCTTTATCTGAAATTCAAATTTAACTTTTTTTTGTTGTTGTTGTTAATTTGCTAATTCTAGCAACCATACTTTTGTTCCTGAAAGGACTTCAAATTTGTATGGAAAAGAAGAGAGAGGCTTTGTAACTTCCTATCCTTGTGACTAGTTGTGATTCCTATGTAGCTTACCTTATTAAGTACAGCTGAATTAATATAAAGAACACCTTATTTAATTCTTTTTGCCTACTATCAACCCCTAGGAATCATCTTTTTTTTTATACTAGACAAAAAGAACTTTGAGGGAGGTCAAAAAATACCCCTTTAACCATTCCCTCAGTCATAACAGTTATCTCTCAGTGTCCCAGGGAGTACAGTATCACTCAATGTATGACACAAATGAGTATGATACAAATTCCATACTTAGCTTGGCCAATTAACTAATTTTATCTGTGGAAAGTGTAAAGAAAATCAACCTCATTTTCATACAATATCTACTCAAATTATTTACTCAGGTAAAGTCCACGTGAGCAGAGACTAATCTCTCCAATTCCATCTTGAAGTTTGTTACCCAAACTTCACTTTAATTTCCTCTATCAACATTTCTACATGTTCCTGGCTTTCCTTTTAGCCCTATGAAAGTCCTACCTGTATTCACTAGAATCATTACTATGTACAGTATTAAACTCCCATATCTATAAATCTCAATGCGTTGCTACCTTCTATGTGATAGACATGTCACCCAATTTTTTGTACATGTCTTAAGAGTCCCATCCAGGGGCTAAGTAAACAAATTTAATCCTTTTACCTTTCAAATTTCATTTTTTAGATTTTTTGGCTTTAGTCTACAAATTTACAACATTCCCCAACTCCCTAAAATTCAGTATATTTGATTCTAAATCACAATCTTCATAATCTTATTTATGTTTCTTTAATACAGAAAGAATAAAGCTAGAATAAAGAGGTGAAATGTTATATGGTAATTTCAGATCTTTTACCTCCACATCCCAAGTACATTTGGAATCTCATGATGTTTTTCTTTGAAATCTGTCTTTGAAAACCATAAACAAATCTCTATCCAGCTGCAACTATGACAGTTTCCCCATGACATATTCTTATCCCTTTTACTTTGTCCCAAACCAGCAGAGCTGGCATTTTTTTTAATATCATAAAATTTCCTGCATAAATAACAGATCAGTTATTGCCTCCTAAAAATTTGTGTGATACCAAGAACAAGATTGCATATGGGCTTAGAATATTGGGAAAACTTTTGTTATTACTATAATGTATATGTCCTTATCAATGACATTAAATTAAATGTACCTCCAATCTCAAATAGAAAGATATTCCAGACTCATAGATTGGGAAACTCAACATTCTTCAAAGGTCCATACTACCAAAAGAAATTTACAAAATCAATGCAATCTCCACTAAAATATTAATAGCATTCTTTGTAGAAATTTCAAAAAAAATCCTAAGATGTATATGGAACCACAAAAGACTCAGAATACAACCCAGAATAGCCAATAAGCAATCCTGAGCAAAAAGAACAAAACTGGAGAAATAATATTACCTTAGTCCTAAATATACTACTGAGTTGTAGTAATGAAAACAGCATGGTACTGGCATGAAAACAGACCCATGGACCAATAGAACAAAATAGAGAATCAGAAATAAATCCACACATACATAGTGCACTTACTTTTGGTAAAGCTGCCAAGAACATACAGTGGGAAAAGGATAGTCATTTCAATAAATGGTGCTCGGAAAATTTGATATCCATATACAGAATCCAGCTAGACCCTTATCTCTTACATAAATAAACTCAAACCAATATAGATTAAAGATTTAAATATAAGACTTAAAACTATGAAATTATAAAATAAAACATTAAGACAGGCATCCTCACACTTTTTAAACAGGGGGCCAATTCACTGTCCCTCAGACTGTTGGAGGGCTGGACTATAGTTTAAAAAAAAACAACTATGAACAAATTCCTATGCATACTGCACATACTGTATATACTCAAGTATATACGGTATTTTATTTTGAAGTAAAAAACAAAACAGGAACAAATACAATTCACACTGTGGGCCGCAGTTTGAGGACGCCTGCATTAAGAAAATGCTTCAGGACATTGGTCTCCGGAAACATTTCCTAAATAATACCCCCAAAGCACAGGTGACAAAAGCAAAATTGGACAAATGGTACCGTATCAAGCTAAAAATATTTTTCACAGCAAAGGAAACAATCAACAAAGGGAAGAGACAGTCCACAAAATGGGATTTTGAATATTTGGAAAATATTCATCTAACAAGGAATTAATGTCAAGAATATGTAAGGAGATCAAACAACTCAATAGGAGAGAAATCAAATAATCTTATTAAAAATGGACAAAAGAAATGGATAGAAATTTTTTAAAGAAAGATATGCAAATGGCCAGGAGATATATGTACAAGAAGTGCTCAACATCATTAGCCATTGAAAAATGAAAATGAAGACTTCAATGATATATCATCTCACCTTAGTTAAAATGGCTTTTTTCAAAAAGATAGAGAATAATGAATGCTGGCAAGGATGTGATGAAAAAGGAATCCTTGTAAATGTAAAGGATGTAAATTAGTGGAACAACTATGAAAAACAGTAAGGAAGTTCCTCAAAACCTGAAAATAGAATTACCATGTGACCCAGCAATCCTACGGCTTGTTATATATGCAAATGGAAGGATATCCATATATCAAAAAGATAGCTTCACTTCCATGTTTATTGCAGAATTATTCACAGTAGCCAAGATATGAAATCATTCTGTTTCCAAAAATGGATGAATTGAAAAGAAAATGTGGTACAGGATGGCACCTGTGGCTCAAGGAGTAGGGCACCAGTCCCACATACCAGAGTTGGCAGGTTCAAACCCTGCCCTGGCCAAAACGTGCAAAATAGGACAGAAGGAAGGGAGGGAGGGATGGAAGGAAGTGTGCTACAGATACACAATACAATATTATTCTGATAAAAGAATGAAATCCTGTCATTTGCAACAATATAGATAAAATTGGCATATATTGCGTTAAGTGAAATATGCCAAGTACTCAATTGACAATTGAAATATGACAATATGACATAGTCTCAAATGTTTTCACTAGTATATGGGACCTAAACATTGAGATCTTTGATTTCATGGAGACAGAGAGCAGAATCATGATCGCCAGAGTCTGGGAAGCATATTGAGGATAGAGAGATAAGGAAGTGAGGATGATTGGGCAGCGCCTGTGACTCAAGGAGTAGGGTGTTGGCCCCATATGCCAGAGGTGATGGGTTCAAACCCAGCCCTGGCCAAAAACTGCAACAACAACAACAAAAAAAAAGTGAGGATGATTAATGGGTACAAAAATATACTTAAATAGAGTGAAATATAGCTTGACAGCACAAAAAAGTGACTACAGGCAACCATCAGTTATGTTATTCTTTGCAATACCTACTAGAGTGGAACTGGAATGTTCCTAACAAACATACACACACACACACACACACACACACACACACACACACACACACACACAAAATGATAAATGCTTGAGGCAATGGACACCTCAAGTGCCCTGATTGAATTAGTACACATTCTATGCCTGTACCAAAGCACCACATCTACCTTATAAAGATATAAATTTAATAGTACTCATAATAACTAAAGCTAAAAATTTAGATAAAATTTAAAAAGAAAAAATAGAATAAATAAATTGCATGTGATCTTTTCACCATAAAGCTGGTTTAGAATCGCCTGCATTTGTAACATTTCTACTGCTATACAAGGAGCATGGAAAGTTACATATTTCAGGATAGGTCTGCCAAAATCCCTTATTTACAAAGTGAAGCAAGTTAACAGTCATATCTGAGAATTTCTGCTCAGATACGTTTATTTGGGGATTATTTGTCAATTTAAATAATATCTTCTAGTCAGCATAATCCGAAAATAGGGACCCTCCACTCCATCCAATGATTAATTCTAAGAGTAGGCATTATGCCAGAAATGGTTTTCCAAGCTTGTGCTGTAAATATCCCTATTTGTTTAACAAAATACCATGGGATTTCGTGGCCACCTTACGGTGACCTTTCTTCTTGTATACTTGTTAGCCTATTCCAGCAGCTTTAATTGAGTTAATTTACTTGGTTAATGTGCCACCTGCCCAGGTGGTTGAAAAAGCCAGTACGAGCCTTTTCCAGTGACAAGAAATTCTGATTTTCTCTTTATCCTATTGAGAGAGCATCTTTTAGACATCCAGATTTTAACTTACTGCTATCAACAGCTAGAGAGCTGATATTTTTGCTAATTTCTTTCTGCACAGTACTATATTCCCAGCCTGTGCATTCAGATAGTTTCCGTACCCTAATTTATCTAAAGTTCTTCGGTCAGATGCCTATAACCTACTTCTAGACTTTCACACATAGTATCAAGAATAGAAAGACACCATCATAGCCTCAAATCCTGATTGTACTTTTCCTATCCCTCCTTGTTCTGAAACAAAGGTGACTCAGATGTTTATAGCTTGAGAGCCTAAAAGTCAATTGTTCACCGTGTTAATACGTGTATAAAAAGGGCGATCATGTCATGATCAACTCAAAAGAATCACAGATCTTCCCCAGTACACAAATTCAGAAGAGTGGTATAGTCATGAGATACAGCACTTCACTGAGAAGTTTGAGACCTCCAAACAACTACCCTCGTCCTTTTTTTGGAACTCATTTAGATGTACTGTGGCATGTGCAGCCAGCCTCTAAGAAATGAATGTGCATCTTCACTTATCCAGAGGGAATCTTTCAGTTACGAAAGACTTCTATTTTATTCTTCAAAATTAATGTTGTAAATACTGATGTTTTCCACTGTCCCAGGCCCCTGATATTCATAAATTCTGTTTATTTTTGCAAGCAACTTAAACAGACTAAATAAATTCTGATAAAAGGGTAAGCAAGAACTCTCAATTATTTTGTCATTAAAAATGCCATCAGGAGGTCTGATTAGTGTGTGAGCAACATGGTCAATTTTTCTTTTTTTTCTTTTCTCCTTGGGAACTGAATGTAGGGAAGATGAGTTACAGACTAATTGCTGCTTCTCTACTTTCTAGTCATGCTTGGAACTAGAAACACAAAAAAAAGGGAAATAATTATTTTCACATATATGTTTTATAACAGACACTTATATATTACTTATTATGTGCCAGAAACTGTTCTAACTAAATTTACAAATGTTTCATGTAATTGAATGCAGGTAAACAATTGTCCAATGTAATTGCTATTATTATTACTATTAAAGTCATTTTATGGATTATGAAACAAAGACACAGAGAGGTTAGTAACTGTCCAAAGTAGAAGAAGAAGAGAGAGATCTGAGTACAGACATTTGACGTCAGGATTCATTCCTACTCACTCTGGTAAGCTACACTCTTCTAAGTAACTATTTATAAAGTTATTAATGCAAATATGAATGTCTTAATATCATTTGAAAGAGAATATCACATAATATTTTATGGACTTACACGCCAGAACTTTTGGGTTTATTCTGATTGTGGCATCATCTGATTGATCTTTGTTCTGACTGTACATTATCCTTTGTTTTAATTTTCTTATCCCAACAATGTAGGAGATAAATATAAAAGATACAGTGAATCTCACTTGAAGAAGTGTAAGCCCCAAAATAATAGAAGCAAGGTACTGTGGTGAAAGATTGCCCTTTAAGTAGTGATAAAGTACCTTCTAACTTCTTTAAAATGTTCCAGGGCCAGACATTAAGGGATGTGGACAATGGAAACACAAGCAGTGGTTTACAATGGAGTACTCTGTACCACGTTACAAACAAACAAGCAACACACTCATACACACATATAGATGGATAGATAGATAATAGATAGATAAGATAGATAGATAGATGATAGATTGAGTGATACAACAATAGACAATAGGTATCTTCAGGTACAATTTATTCATTCTCTTCTTCATTCATTAAAAATTATTTATTCACCATGTTATACTATTATATGCCAGTACTGTCCTAAGTTCTAGGCATATAGATTTGTTAAATATGAACATATAACTATAACATATATAAATGTATGTGTAAACCGATCTGTATATTTTCTATATGATATATTTTCATATGTATGTATGTGATACATATGATCAACTCTAGAAAACAAAGTAAATTTTTTTTTGTTTTTATATTTTAAAGAGTAACTTTTAAAATTCAGTTTCTATATGTATGTCAGTGTATGCAGTTAGTGTGTAAAGATGTTGAAAAGATATATATAATATTTTCATTTAACAAAGAGTTATAAAGTGTGTCCTACTATTTAGGGATCTGACTAAGTCACAGTAAGTCACAGAAGTCGAAAAATAAATAAATATACTATGGTCTATAGTCCGTAAACTATAATGTGTCTAGAATTTTGGGCGGGGAAACTATGTAATCAAAATTATTAACACTTGGGTTTAACTATCAGGTAATAATTCACTTTATTTCTTTAATTATATATATAATTTACTTTATTTATTATTTATTATTATATATAACTTTCATTATTGCTATATATATATTTATTACTATATTATATACAATTTACTTTATTTCTTTAAACATATAATATTGCACAATAACTAAGAAAATGCCAGGAAGGCTATGTTAACCAATGTGATGAAAATGTGTCAAACGGTCTATGAAGCTAGTGT